>VDFB02271358.1:573069197-573135869 GCA_007258455.2 Sequoia sempervirens
AACATATTGAATGCTTCGAGGTGGTTTGTGATTCATCCATCCTCTTCCATTCTCAAGGAATACCACTTCTTCCTCAAGAAAATATTGTTCACTAAATATTTGGCCTAATACATCTCACAAAGCTTCTTCCATAGTTTTTGTGCAAAGGTCCCTTCATGGACATCAATTAAAACATGTTCTACCAAGCACAATCTAATTAGACCTTTGGCTTTACGATCCATAACATCATATTGAGCAACTTGAGTAGGATCTATAGGCCTTGAAACATTCTCATCAATAGCATCCCATAGATCTCAATCTATCAACATATCCTCCATATTTAGCTTCCACATCTAAAATTTATTTCCAAAAAAATTATTCATCTCTATTCTTCGTGATAAAATTGTCATCTAAAAATTCTTTCAACATGATCACAAAGTGTCTTCTGCACAAGCTCCCACTCAAAGCTAGATTAGTTCAAAAAAACCAACAACCCGCAACTAAAACCAAAGGTTATCAAGCTCTTATACCACTTGTAAGGAAGCTAAGGTAGAGTAAAAGCTTCCTATACTAACCTTGAGAGGAGAATAATGCAAAAAATTTATAGATATGTAATAATTACAAAAACTTAAACAAAAATAAACATGTTTATATCATGCATACCACAACACAATGATTTATGTGGGGAAAACCCTTTCAGGAGAAAAACCCCACACTCCAAAAGTCACCCAATATTATTCAAAAATCAAAAGATTACAATATACTTGCAAAGAAAGCTTCTCATAGGAGTATCATCACCAAATATCAAGAGACAACCTAGCCACTATCAGACTCCTAGAATACACCACCATCTACATGCATCCCACCCACTTATAACAATATTTTTGGAAACTTCTAGAATTAGAGTTTTACAAGGTTGTTTTTCATTTGACATGTTAATGAAAAAACCTTGACATGTCAATGGGAAAAATCCTTGACGTGTCAATGGGAAAAATCCTTGACGTGTCAGCAAGAAAAAACCTTGACGTGTCAACAGAAAAAAAACCTTGATGTTTCAGTGAAAACAAAAATTGGGGTGCTTCCCTGAACCCCATGTCTTGTTACAAGTGTATAGTATTTGGATGATCAGTCACCACATACAAACATACATCCTATCAATAAATCGAATAAAATTGCAAGATTGAGACACATTTTCCCATCAACTGAACCAAGGACTTCATGGATAACAAATTTTCCCTATGAGATTCTCAGACCTAACCAAATTGCATATGCTAACATTTTTCTTAGCAAACATGGGGATCACACTATTGAAAGGTTTGGCACATATGAAATAACCAAGAAGCAAATCAAGAAGGTAGAAGAAAAGATGAAAATGATGTTAAATGTGGGGAGAATGATGTCTAAGTTGGAAAATGTGTTTGGTACTCCTAAGGGTACTACAAAAGCATATCAAGCCTCTACTATTACTCCAGCTCATAGGTGGAAAAGTAGATGTGCATATGTCATTTCCACAACTTCCAAAACCACTCAAACACCTCTTAGAAGAAAAAGGGTCGCTATTGTAGTTGGTGTAGGAGCACCTGATGGACTACATGCCTCCATGAGGCCAATATGTAAAAGAATGCTTAAATAATTCTTAGGGTTAATTTAATAAGGTCTTTCAAGACCAATATAAGGTGTTTGAGTCATTTGAAGGGTGTATAGATAGGTTGTAAGCTCATTGTACCCAATTTGCAAAAATTGAAAATTGTTGTCAAAAGAGGTCTACAATATGTTTTAGGTGTTTTTCTATTATAATAAGGTCTTGGTGGACCATTTTATCATTTAATTATTCAATTTAGTGGTTTTAAGGTGTTGAGGGATTCAAAAATGCAAAAAAAGAAAAATCTTTTAAAAGTTGTTAAGGTAAAAGAGAAAAATTGTTAAAATAACAAATCAAGAAGTTAGGAGGTAGTTTGAATTAGTTGTAGTGGTTGATATGGAGTGGAAACCTTTAAATTGATGGAGAATCTTGAGAAAATTAGTAGAAGGGGGATGTAAATAATGGAGAAATCAATAAAGAAACCCTGTTTTATATTCAATATTTTGTGTTTTTGCTGGTAAAACTGTATTGTGAAGCACTATATGGCCTCGTACAGTCATATACTTGGGGGGAAGTCATCTGGTTTGGTAAATATATGAGTCTAATTTAATATATTTTTTGTTTCATTCAAATCCATGTTGTTTTAAGAAAGATATGGCTTATTTTCTTAAAACGGGTTAAAACCCTTGTTAGGGTAAACAAAGTTAAAAGAAAATTGCATTTCTCTTTCTCCAACCGATGGAAAAGCTAAAATCTTGTGAAATGGTTCTTCAATGTGTATATTTACTTTTCCTAAGTTTTTAGGGTGTGAAGTTAAGGTTTGCTAGTGGAATCGTGATGCCCTAGGCTGTGTTTTGTGAAAAAAATTAGGAAATTGATAGAGTACAATGGAGTTTTGTGTTTTTGTTTGTGAAAATGGGTAACAAACTTAGTTTTTTTTTTTCCAAAGGTTTTTAAGATGTTATGAGACCCTTCCTAAAGGATATTTGATGAATCATCAATGTTTGAATGCATTTTTTCACCCTATCCTATCAATACAGAGTGCTGATAGTCAAGTTTTTGGGTCAAGAATGAAGGTTAAGATGAGTATTTTGATGAAACAACATGAAATGTGCATGGGAGAGGATTTTTTTTAGTATTTGCAGACATATTTGAGCATGTCATAAGCCTTGTGAAAGTGAATGAATGGTTGGGTTACTCATTCTCAATAAACCCTTAAGAAGGTTAGCTTAAATATGAGTTTTAGAATTTTGTCTCTTAAATGGGTGTCATCATTGATATAGTTTGTTGTTTTGGGTCTATTGTCACACATTGAGCATACTTGAATGGATTTTGAGGGTCTTCATGAAGGATACCTTAAATTTGGTTGTTGATGTGGCCTAACTTGGACCTAGTCATTATAGGAAAGACATCATTTTGTGGTGTTGTTACAAAACAAAGTTGTCCCATTCTTTGATATGTTTTAAAATGACTTAAAGGGTGCCTCAAAACCTTCTTACAGTGTGGATTTTGGGTCTGGATCAGTGATTGTGTTTGATAGATTGTAATTGCTTGGTTACTTGGAGTTTGGTTCCAATGAAGGAATGGTCAAAATATGTAAGGATAGATTGGAGTAGGTGTTTGTTTGGGTTGAGTTCGTTATGAACATCTTGTGTAATGTCTCCTAAGGGCCGGTTGAGTTGTTTTGTTGATGATTTCAAGTTAAAGTTATTGCCAAGAATTCCAAAGAGCAAGAATTTTGTATCATTTCCTTGAATGGTTGGTTGAGTTGAGTTGTGATCCTCCTAGCATTGCATCAGTTGGCATCAGAGCTCAGAAAGGTCTGGGTAAAGAGTTTTGTGGTTGTGTGTAGGTTGGTGGCCAACAAACTAGGTAGAGGATAGGTGGAAAGACCTAAGTGAGGAAAAGAAGTTGAGAAGCAAGGTTAAAGGGACTTGCTTAGAGAAGAAGATGGATTTTTTGAGAAGATGTTTGCAGGTTGAGGATTCACAAAGGAAGAAGGAACAAGAAGAGAGGAAAAGAAAAGAGGGCAAGACAAAGCAAAAGAAGAAGGATCAAGAATTGAGGCTAGCACTAGAGGAATTCAGTGTGAGGATAGAAAGATTTGAGGTTGAGATGAAGCAGTTGTATAGGAAAACCACAAGTTGGCATTTGACAGTGAAGAAGAGAGTTGTGTGGCCCATCAAAATGATTTTCTAAATAAGGGAAAAACAAGTACTGATAGCAATAAATGAGGCAAAGGTAAAGTTTGTTGAGCAAAGTAAGTTACAAGTTGAGATGCATGATATTCCAATTGTGTTTGAAGATGAACAAACCTCTTTGTTTGTTGATGAACATATTGATTTTGAGATTAATGATATGGTTGTTGTTGGTAATCAAGTAGTTGATGAATTTTTTGCTGATGAACAAGTAGAGAAGGTTGTTGATGTTGTTGATAAAGTTGGTATTGATGCTCAAGATGTTGTTGATAATAAGGTTGCTAATAAAGATGTTGCAGATTTGTTTTCTAATGAGGCGTATCTAAATTTTCAATAATATGATGCAGGTTGTGGTTATGCTGAAAATTTTGTTATATGGTACTCTAATGATGGGAATGAAGATATATATGATGTTGTTGAGGTATATACATAAGAAATGGACTTTTGGAACATGAAAGCTAAGAGGTTGCTAGAGAAGAGATGGTATAAGAGGAAGAGGAAGAAGGACTCAGGGATAGTTTCCAAGATGAAGGATAAACTACAAAAGAACTAGAAGACCAGGAAGGGGTAGACTAGCTTTCAAGAGGACTTGAATTTTCTTTTCTCTGGGAGAATGGTGCAAGAGCACCTAATGGACTACATGCCTCCATGAGTCCAATATGTAAAATAATGTTTAAATAATTCTTAGGGGTCATTTAATTAGGTCTTTCAAAACCATTACAAGGTGTTTGAGTCATTTCAAAGGTGTTTAGATAGGTTGTAAGGTCACTGTACCCAATTTGCAAAAAATGAAAATTGTTGTCAAAAGAGGTCTACAATATGTTTTAGGTATTTTTTTATTAGAATAAGGTCTTGGTGGACGATTTATCATGTAATTAGTCAATTTAGTGGTTTTAAGGTGTTGAGGGATTCAAAAGTGCAAAAAAAGCAAAATCTTGTAAAAGTTGTTAAGGTAAAAGAGCAAAGTTGTTAAAATAACAAATCAGGAAATTAGGAGGTAGTTTGAATTAGTTGTAGTGGTTTATATGGAGTGGAAACCTTTAAATTTATGGAGAATCTCAAGAAAAGCAGAAAAATGGGGATGTAAATAATGGAGAAATCAATAAAGAAACCCTGTTTTATATTCAATATTTTGTGTTTTTGTTGGTAAAACTATATTGTGAAGCACTGTACGGCCTCGTACAGTCATATACTTGGGGGAAGTCATCTAGTTTGGTAAATTTATGCGTCTACTTTAATATATTTTTTGTTTCATTCAAATCCATGTTGTTTTAAGAAAGATATGGCTTATTTTCTGAAAACGAGTTAAAACCCTTGTTAGGGTAAACAAAGTTAAAAGAAAATTTCATTTCTCTTTCTCTAACCAATGGAAAAAGCTAAAAACTTGTGAAATGGTTCTTAAATGTGTTTATTTACTTTTCCTAAGTTTGCAGGGCCTGAAGTTAAGGTTTTCTAGTGGAATCATGATGTCCTAGGCTGTGTTTTGTGGAAAAAATCAGGAAATTGACAGAGTATAGTGGAGTTTTGTGTTTTGTGTTTTTTTTTTGTGTGAAAATGGGTAAAAAACTTTCTTATTTTTGTTTTTAAATGTTGTTAAGATGTGATGATACCATACCTAAATAATATTTGATGAATCATCGGTGTTTGAATACATTTTTTCACATTGTCCTATCAATACAAAGTGTTGATAGTCAAGTTTTTGGGTCAAGAATGAAGGTTAAGATGGGTATTTTGATGAAACAACATGAAATATGCATGGGAGAGGATTTTTTTAGTATTTTCAGACATATTTGAGCATGTTAGAAGCCTTGGGAATGTGAATTAATGGTTGGGTTACTCATTCTCAATAAACCCTTAAGAAAGTTAGCTTAAATATGAGTTTTAGAATTTTGTCTCTTAAATGGGTGTCATCATTGATATAGTTTGTTGTTTTGGGTCTATTGTCACATGTTGAGGATACTTGAATGGATATTTGGGGTCTTTGTGAAGGATATCTTCAATTTGGTTGTTGATGTGGCCTAACTTGGACCTATTCATTATAGGACAGTCATCATTTTGTGGTTTTGTTACAAAAAAAGTTGTCCCATTCTTTGATATGTTTTAAAATAACTTAAAGGGTGTCTCAAAGCCCTCTTCCAATGTGGGTTTTGGGTCTGGATTAGTGATTGTGTTTGATAGATTGTAATTGCTTGGTTACTTGGAGTTTGGTTCCAATGAAGGAATGGTCAAAATATGTAAGGACAAACTGGAGTAGGTGTTTGTTTGGGTTGAGTTTGTTATGAACATCTTGTGTAATGTCTCCTAAGGGACAATTGAGTTGTTTTGTTTATGATTTCATAGTTTGAGTTATTGCCAAGAATGCCAAAGAGCAAGAATTTTGTATCATTTCCTTGAATGGTTGGTTGAGTTGAGTTGTGATCCTCCTAGAATTGCATCAGTAGTACTAACACAAACCAACACTACAGAGAGGAAGAAGCCAAGATATAAATAGAAAGAAACAAGGGAAAAGATTAAACCTATGAATGTGGATGATGATGAAGAGGATGAAGAAGAAGAAGCATAATATTTTATTTTGATAAGGTTAAAAGGAAAAATACAAGGAGAAGAAGAAAGGAAAGGAGATTGTTGAGGAGAAGACTAAGAAGACTCCTCCAATCAAACATGACCCTTTGGATTTTTGTGCAATCTACAATGGAATTTTTAAATATGGCTTATTGGATGATACAATGGAGCTACATTTGGATGTCTCTTCAGAAGACAAGAAAACAATCAAAAAAATTCTCATGGAATATATGTTGAAGTAGAACATTCCTTTCAATAAAATTGTTGACAAAGCTACAGATAGCCTAGCTCAGGTTTTACGATAAAGAAGAGAGGATGTCATGAAAGTTGATGAAGAGCTGAAACTGCAAGAAATTGACAAGGTTGGGATTCCTATTTCCCAGGAAGAAAAAGAGATGATTATCTGGAGACAAGCCAAGGAGATACACACTAAAAGAAGAATAGATCTACTAATGAGCATGGATGAAGATGTTAAAAGGAAGATTCAAAGTGAAACTGAAGAAGCGACACAAAAATTAATTAATGAATTACAAAATGAAGATGATGTTGATTCACAAGTGTCTCTTGATGAACAAGAAACTAAAAATATGACTCTTTCAAAAAATACAAATGAGAAAAATATATATGTTCTTTAAGAAAATCAAGGACCCTACGAAATTCAAAAAGAATAAGGTGTCTCCAATGTGCACAAAATGTAAGAAGTCTATGATATGGAGATGGAAGAAGAAGAAGAAGAAGAAGAGAAAGAAGAGGTAAAAGAGAAAGAGAAAAATGATAAGCAAAATGAGGAGACTGCTCCTCCAGAGAATACTAGTGCACAAGATGCAACAAATCAAAGTGAAGTGGTTGTTCCTCCTCTAGGGAATTCAAGAAATGATGAGAAAATGAGAGAGGATAATCTTGAGATAGTTTAAGATGCAAAGGAGAAGACAACTGAGAAACAAGATGCTTCTATAGGTCAAGGTTCTTCATCTTTAGATTCTTTCAAGGACCTACTAGGGATGCAGATGCAATTTAAATATGTGGTAACACCCCAGCTTCTATAGATTCCCACTCATGAGGGACAAGTTGACTTTTCAAACATTTATCCCCTCCATAAGTTACAACTTGGTGATATTTTGCATTCTTTTGCAAGAAAGAAGATTTTGCAATAATATTTGAAGAATTCTAAAATATTAGATGATGTTGTAAAGATCATCCAGGAAGGTTTACCAAAGGTAAACATAGATTCTTCCTTTCCTCCAAAACAAAAATTGAATATTTTGATGGATTCTTTTAAGGATCATTCTTCTCATATTGAGCAGAAGGAAAAGCAAGATGCCTTCAGGAAGATAACTGATAAGAGAATAGTTGAAAGGTATGTGCATGATCATGATGGGTATGTGTAGGGTATGTGGCTAATGACTTTTTTTTACCCAAAATTGATGAAAAAAAGGGTTTTAAAGGAGATTTCATCTTCCACCAATATAAATTATAATTTACTTTGAATTTAATAAATTATTATATTATTTGATTTTAACAAAGTCCACTGACAGGGTTGATGAAAAAAAATATTTCTTAAATGATACCAAATTTTTCTAGATCACATTCATACTCGATATTATAGGATTAAAAAAGAAAAATTTAATTTCATGGAATTTTTGACCAAGTTAAGTGGTAAAGATATGAGTTTTATTTTTAAGTTGTAATAAACAATTATAATTAATTATTTACTTGGAAAAATTACAAAAATATGCATCACATTTGGACATGAGTCCTCTACTTATATCTAAAATCTTATAAAAATATCATCGGGTAGGGAATTAGATGACACCTACTTCTTATTTTTTTCCCCAAATTTAATGCTACTACATTGAAATTTCTCACCAAATAGATTTTTTAAAATAAACCTAGTAGTTTAGAAACTACATTCAATTTTCTACAAATTCTATTCTTACATATTTTTGAAATAATATAGATAACTTATTCAAATTTTTACATCAAGTTTCCTAACTTTGTTTTTTCTGAATTTTATTGCCACTTAACGGCCTATTTTTTCCAAGATGATCTTGCACATACCCTGACATCGACATCAACATCAAACCATCTAACTGGTGTGCTAGTGCACACAATAAGTTTCAAGAAAACATAAATATGTTTAAGCATTGCATTGATGAAGTCACTACACTTTATCAATTTTTTTTGAAATAGCCAAGCTCCACCAAGAACATCAAAGGTCAAATTGACTCCATTGAGTTACAAGTTTCTCAATTGGCCAAGACATATGATTTATCAGAAGATATGGATGGATCCACTAGGGCATAAATAAAAAATCTTCATTTGCAGTTGTCTTGGCTTTAGGATCAAATAGAACAAATCAAGAAATAATCTCATCAATTGAGGGAAGCAATCAACTTGAGACTTGCTTCATTATCTGGGTTATTGGTTGAAGCAGAGCAGGTGGATCAAAAAATGAAGGCTCCTAGTAGTATGGATGAGGCTGAGGATCTACTCATGCAATTTGAATGCCAAAATTATATTCTTACCTCAGTAATTCAAATTGGATTGCAACTCTGGCACACCTTAAGGTAATTTACAAGAATATTCTACCATCTAAGGATGTTGCAAAGGTGCAGATAAGACAATTTTTTCTTTGTATAGTTTTTTGGAGGCTTTTAGTATCTTTCTTTCTTTTTTTGGTGAAAATATTTTGTACATAGCATCTTTTTTGGGGCATCTCCATCTTACTGGGAGTATTGTTTGTAAAAATCATATAGTAAGGGGGAGTTTATATAGTTTTTGAGTTGTTTTAAGTAGAAAATTTATGTCCTTTTCCCTTGATGTCAAAGGGGGAGAGAAGACTTGTAGAAAAATGAGTGTTGGGCCATCAATGACAAAGGGGGAGAATGTTGGCAATAATTTTTGTCATTGATTTCAACTCAATATGTGTTGTCACTTATAACAAATGAATGTGTTGAATATTGTATATGCCTTAGAGATAGTGATATTAGCTAAGTGCAAGACAAAAATGTAGTATGAGGAAGAATGGTGATTAGTCTGGTGTCTAAGTGTGATGCAAAGGTAGGTACACTTGTTCCAATATATTTCTAGCATACCTACATTGATATATTAATAGTTGTTTGTATCACACTGTGAGATAAGTTGCAGAAGGTTTGCTAAGACATTCAAAGTAGTGTCATGGTGTTTCGATTTGTATCCTTCCGTAAAGAAAGCTTTGGTCTTACGGTTTAGAAGATAAGATGGTTGATCATTACACCTTATGCAGTGAAAGTTATAAATGACAGTGTTATGGTTTGTGTTCTAGTAGAGTAAATAATTATTGAAGGCCTATTAGAATTCTCTACATTCATTCAAAGTAATAGATATAGTTGTGCAGACTTTGGGATATGTTTGAAGATGTATATGAGTTCATCCTTGCATGTCTTAGATGATTTGGTGTACAAAAATGCAATATCCTATGTTATGAAGTATTATAGTTATAGACATGGAAAATATACTAACATACTTGATCTTGATTACTAACACCATTTCATCCTAAATCATCCTTCAGTCTAACCATTTAATCAAATACCCTTATTTGATTAAATTCATCAATTTTCCTCTCTTAATTAAATAATTCATCTTATCTAATTAAGTCTTTCTCTCTCGTTAATTAAATCAATCTATCTAATCTAATTAACCCTACTTCCATATTTAATTAAATAATTCATTTTATTTGATTAAATATCTAAAGTCTATTAAATTAAATAAATTAAACCTTGTTTGATTTAATCTAACATTCATCTTCTTTAGTTAAATAAAAAATAAATTATTTATTTAACTAAGTCTAAAATCATATTCCTCTCATTTTGATTTAAATAAATCCATATATCTAAGTCAAAATTGTCACATCTCTTAAATCCCTCATTAAATTAATTAACCTTGATTAATTTAATCCCAATGTAGGTCCCATCCTATAACTTTTGCCACTTGCACATGAAAATAGATTTAATTCATTTATTAAATCTCTATTTTCTCTCAACATGGCATAATGGAGGAATATTCTCTCAAATTTGAATTCAAAATCCAAGTGTACTTTTTCCTTCCAATAAGGCATTTACTTCACCTAGTAAGTCCTTTTGTCTTGATCCAAGTGGCATTTAAGGCATTTCATTTCCCTCTTACATGTAATTTCACCATTTTTAAATATCACCTAATTGCATTTATGGGCACATTCATCAAAATGTGCACATCCTCCATCCATTCACATTTGGACAAGTGGAACCTTGCCATTGGTTGAATTTTAGTCCCACATTGCTCCATTTTGGGAATTTATCCATCCTATCATTCTATAAATAAGAGGCTTCATTCCTCATTTTAGCATCCACAATTTGATAAAACTTACTATACTCAAATCCATACTCAAGAATTAGCATTTTTTATCAATTTCATCAAAGCATAGCCAGGTTATTGCAAGTTTTCATCATGGAGCACCATTGAAGCAATCACCAAGTGGATCATCCTTCATCACTCATCATCAAATTCCATCATTGGAGTTGGGAAAGGGCCAATTTTCACATCAAATTGGCACCAATTCCCCCAAGAGATTAAGAGTTTGCTTTGTATTTGAATAGGATTTAGCATCTTTTGTTTATGCTTGTTCATGTTCCACATTTCATTCCTTTTCGTTTACAATTCAAACAGATTTCTTGGGGAATCATGATACTAACTTGCATTTGATCTAACATAGTGTTTATTTGTTGTGTTCATGCAGGTTTGGAATCTTGGTTCACAAAAGTCTGTCTAGAATGCTCTATTTTTCATCAGTTCAATATGTTTTGTGTGAGTAAAATATGTAAATAACACAATCAATAAGACATTATTTTAAGAGATTTAAACAAACAATTAATCTAATTGAAACATAATAAATATCTCAAAACCATCCCATTTCTCTCTATCTCCAAGGATTTATTAAATCATAGTGGTTCTCAGACTGTGTAAGCACTATGATTGTTAAAATGACAACCTAGAGAACAAGATATTGTAAAATGCAAGAATCTAATCCTATATGATTATTGCTATATGATATGATGATGCTACTGTAGATGAAAATGACATGATAATGATTGATATGGATATGATATGAAAATAATGCTATAATAAACTAATTAAGATACAACTAATATTAAAGCCATGATGTTAAATGCTTAAATAATTCTATTTTCTAAATGCTCAATTCTCAAATGCTATTTTTGTAGAGTAATGATGGATGGGACAGGGTCAGCTTGAGCAGGTACAGGATTTGTTAGCACAGGTTTAGGGACAGATTACTAGATTGATGACAAAGAGGGATGCTTTGAGATAGCAAGTATAGCAGGTACAGGTCTAGCTTACATAGGTCCAAGCCCAGGTTCAAGCACAGATTTCCACACTATAGAGAGGGACACTCTGTGATAGTGAGTTGAGAAATTTGAGGGCATCTCTAAGAGATTACAATGGGCCATAGAGGTTACTAGGACAGTAGATTATTTTAGAGAGGTGTGTCATACTGCCCAAAAGGTTGAGTCCTACAGACAGAGATATCATGAGGTGGTTCCTCTAGAGCAGTGAGAGAGCTTTGCACAGTCCTGGTTAGGTAGGACCCAGTCTTGGACCACTAGTAGAGGTGTTACACAACCACTTCTGGGAGATCGAAGAGATCCTGGTGCAAGTTCATCTGGTGTAGGAGGTATTGGTTTAGTGATGTTGGCACTGTCTAGGGGGAGGACGACATAGCTCTGATGTGATGATAGATTTGTTATATTTTTGGACATGATGTATACTTCCTTATTGAGCTGAGACACTATGATATACTGCCATTTTTTATATTGATGTGTCTGTTTATACCTTTGGATATCCTTGTACACTTTGACATTCTGATTTTGAGGCTATATGATATGTGGTGGATTATCGATCTATATGTGTTCTATATGATTCTATGATGTATGTCTATGATTGATGCATTTAATTTCTTGTTCTATATGGCATGTGATGTTTTATATGATGATGTTATGGATATTTATGGGTGCAATAATGAATATGATAATGCATAGGATTATTATTCTATATGCTTTTATGAATGATGTTAACGTGATTATGCTATAATTATGATGTATGGATGCATGATAATTGTAATATATGTATGGATAGATAGATGTATGATAATGTTATGCATGAATGATATGATAATGCAACTATATGTATGGTTTGGATATGATGTTTCTATGATATATGAAATGATGATGCAAATGAGATATGATACACTTTATTTTGGGTAATTTTGTAATGCAAATATATGATGTAATGTATGAATGAATGGATTATCAATATGATGATACTTTCTAATGTATGATGTACAAATGAATGAATGATATGATAATGCATTCTAATATATACAATGCAAATGATTATGCAACAACATGAGAATGATAATGTTTTTGTTAATGTCAAGTATACTTAATCCATTAATGATAAAGATAACATCGTTTTTGAAAATCTTTGGAAGCTTTTGAAATAATATATTCTACAGATGCAAAACTAAAATGAATGCAATCTAATTTAACCATGCAAATCTACATATGACACATTGTCATCTTAACAATCCATTTATCGTGCTTTTATCATCATTGAACCTTTGAAATGTTGAAAGTGAGTACAAGCATCAATGGTATGATTTATACCATGATGACCTAAGTACTTATTTCATGATTTTTGATATTGCAAGTTAACACAAGCATCTAGGTATAATTAAACCGAGATGACCTGAGCATTTCTTGTGTAAACAGATAAGAATCAATCATTTTCCTATGTGAATTTGGAATGTCATCAATGATACTTTGTAGAGTACGGCTCGTGACAATTCACATAGTAATAATGATCAACTCACAGACAATAGAAAAAGAAAATATCATTCTCCTTCCTAGCTTCTCTAGTTCAATACATCATCAACTTGCTCCAAAGAAATGATAACAACAATCAAAGTACAACATTTGAACATTCAAGCCAAAGCTATAAAATCATGATTCAAAATAATATCATCCATTTAGATTTGTTTTGATTGATTGATTTTAGTTGTTTGATGTAGATGATTTGATTTTTTGATGATTGATGATTGATTGTTCACTGTTGAGTTTCCCCATAATCATTGTGTTTGTTGTGTTTTCATACTGTTGTTTGTCTATTTGTTTAAGCTCAAAGTTTATTGCTCCTAGTGAGTTTAGGATTTTTCCCCCAACCTAGGGTGAGACACCACCACAATGCTAGGATATGTACATGAGGCTCTTCGATGATAGGAAGAATGATGGCAAAATCAAATGGCCAAGACACGCATCTAATAGATGGAAAAGCTAGTTTAAATCACAAATAGCACTTGTTTCTAGGTTTTCACTAGTTTTTATTGCACTTTTTTAGATTTTTTAGATTTTTTTATTTTTTATTTTTTATTTTTTATTTTTTTGTTGTCACCAAGACGCCTGTTTGCCAGGTTTTCATCAAGGCAACCATTTTTTTAGGACTTTTTCTAATTTTTTTGTTTTCTATCTATTTTTTAGGACTTTAACCGTACACTGGATGATTCAAGTTTAGAACTTCTTGAGATGGAGATTGTTGATAGGTTCATCAAACAAATCCCCTTCTAGTGTAGACATTCGATAGGCTCCAGATCCATAGACTGGTATGATGACAAAGGGACCTAGCCAGTTAGGTTCAAACTTCCCTTTCTTCTCTCTATCCTATTGATTTTGAGGATTCTCTTTTAAGACTAAGTCTCCAACTTGAAATGCTCTAGGTTTTACTCTATGATTATAACTCCTAGAAATCCTTTGTTGATAGGCTTTCAAATGATCCATAGCTTGTTGACAACGTTAATCCAATAGTTCCAACTCCTGAAGTCTAGACACTTGAAAATCCTCATCTAAAATGATTCCCTTTAATGACACATGGAGTGATGGTAGTTCAACCTCAAAAGGTAGAATGGCTTCTGATCCATACACCAAGGAATATGTCATAGCTCCTGTAGGTGTACAAATGTTGGTTTGGTATGCCCATAGCACATGGTTTAGTTGAATGTGCCAATCACGTCCAACATCATTGACTGATTTCTTTAATATTTTCAAAATAGTTTTTTTTGAGGCCTCTGCTTGGTTGTTCCCTTGAGGATAGTACAGTGTTGAAAATTGATGCTAGATATGAAACTTCTCACACAGTTCTTGGACATCCTGATTCTTGAAAGGTCTACCATTGTTTGTGACAATGGACTAAGGAATTCCATACCGACAAACGCTGTAATTTAGGATGAAAGAAGAAATCTATTTTCTAGTGATTGTTGTTAAGGGAATAGCTTCAATCCATTTTGTAAAATACTTTGTGGTTGTGATGATGAATTTGTGTCCATTGGATGAAGACGGATGAATCTTACCTACAAGATCTAATCCCCACTGATAGAAAGGCCATGTTGATGTGAACGGTTGCAATTCCTATGTTGGTGCATGCATGAGGTTACCATGGATTTGACATTTTTGGCACTTCTTAATAAATTGAAAAGACTCCTTCTCCATATTCGGCCAGTAATACCCTAAATGTAGGAGTTTCTTAGCGAGAGTTAGTCCACTTGAATGAGTTCCACAGATACCTTTATGAACCTCACATAAGGCCATCTCAGATTGATTAGGTTCTATACACTGAAGGAGAGTACCATCAAGACCTCGGCGGTAAAGTATGTCAGCAATCAGGGTATGTCACGTGGCTTGGCGAATGAAGTTTCATTTGTGGTTTCAGGACAAATCAGGTGGAAGGGTATTGTCTTTTAGGTAAACATAGATCTTCCCATAAATTGAGGATTCAATGTCAACTAGGTGGCATATGGTTTGGGATTCAGGATTATTATAAGAAATATTAGACACTTGTTCCACCATAAACTCATAACAACCTCACTTTTCTAGTATCTGTAGAAGGGAAGCAATTATTGCCATAGCATCAACAACTTTGTTATCTTCTCTTGAAATCTGTTCAAATTTGATTTCAACAAAGTACTTTTTGAAATCATCCACCATTTTCTTATACGGCATCAACTTCTCATCTTTCATCTAATAAACATCATTCACCTGATTAATGACTAGTTGTGAATCTACATACACTTGAAATTATGTTATCTTCCATTCGACTACCACTTTGATGTTGATGATTAATGCCTTGTATTTTGCTATATTATTTGTGCAAGAAAACATGAGTTTGTAGGATTTTGGGATGGTATGTCCTTGAGGTGTGACAAATAGGATTCCAACACTTGACCCACATTACATGTAGGACCCATCAAAATATAGTATCCATTATTGTGTTGCCATGGTAAGGACATCTACATCAGGAAACTGAATGCTCATTGGATGACCATCTTGTAGTGGTGTGTCAACTAACTAATCAGCTATCACCTGACCCTTGATGGCTCTTTGATCTACATACTAGATATAAAATTTTCTCAAGATCATTACCCACTTGGCTAGTCTTCCTATTAGTGAAGCCTTGTTGAGTAAATACTTTAGTGGATCGATCTTTGCGAGTTTGATAGTGTGGGTTAACATGTAATGCCACAGCTATTAAGTAGCAAATATTACTGCCAAACAAGCATTTTCAATGAAGGTATAGTTGATTTCATATCCATTTAATGTTCTATTCATATAATAGATATCCCTTTCTTTTCCCTTAGAATCTTCATGTGCTAATAGAATACCCAAAGAAATATCAGTTGTTGCTATGTAAAGTAATATTGGTTTTCCTTCTGTTGGTGGCATCAATATGGGTGGACACATCAGATATTGTTTTAGTTGATTGAAAGAAGCTTCACATTTCTCATCCCATTTAAATGGAAAATTCTTATGAAATAGGTGATTAAATAGATTAGTCTTGTTGGCCAATTGAGAGATGAATCTTTGAATAAACTGAAGCCTTCCCTGTAGAGACTATAGCTTGTTGATATTCTTAGGTGGTGGCATCTCCATTATGGCCTTGACCATGGCGGGATCCACTTCGATACCCTTCTTTGAAACTATGTATCCTAGAAGCTTCGTTGATGTCATGCCAAACACACATTTCTTAGGATTTAATCTAACATTGAACTTCTCTAATCTGGTAAAAAATTTGTCTACAATTTCCAAATGTCCTTCTCTAGTGAAATATTTCACCAATAGGTCATCCATGTAATCCTCCATGAAAATGTGCATCATGTCATGGAAAATGGTGGTCATTGCTCGCTGATAAGTGGCCCCTACATTCTTCAAACCAAAAGGCATCGCATTCCAACAAAATGTTCCCTGTGGACATGTGAACAATGTTTTCTCTTGATCTTCAGGTGCTATTTTGATTTCATTGTACCCTAAAAATTAGTCCATTAGTGATAACATGGTGTGTCGTCAAGTCTACAATGATTTCAATGTTTGGCAAAGGAAAATCGTCCTTTGTACATGCCTTGTTGAGATCTCTAAAGTTAGTACATATTTTGATGTTGCTATTTGGTTTAGAAATAGGTACAATATTACAAATCCACTCAACATAATCAATAGATCGAATGAATCATGTGTCTAACAATTTCTTCAATTCTGCTTTTACCAACAAGGCAATATGTGGATGCATTTTCCTTAGTTTTTGCTTCACAGGTTTCACTCTAGATGGTAGAGATAAATGATGCATTACGAGATTTGGTTTTAAACCTAGCATATCAAAGTAATACCAAGCAAATTTTATTTTTCGTTCTTCAAAGAACTTGGTGAACTCAGGATTTTCTTGTTCAGTCATGGATGCTGCTAGATGTAGAGCCTTTGCTTTTTCTATTGTGCCAAAATTGATATAATGTGTATGCTCCACCAACACTGATGATCTCTCATGATAGTGGTCTATAAGAGTGTCAAATATCCCATCCTTCAGTGCCTCATAGAGGTTTTCACCATTAGATGCATTCTTTATTTTTACTTTTTCAAGATCTAATACTACCATTAAATGGTTTTCACCATTAGATCCATTTTTCATATTTTCAATTTTGCAACTTAGATATATGATACCCTCCTAACTCAAAGCTTCATTATGAGATTTATGATTGGAACTTGTGTCAAGTTCGTCAGAACAAAGGAAGTTAACAGTGTCATCATCATTTGCAAAGATAGGTATATTGATAGGTTTAGTTGGTTCCCAATCAATAAGTTCAGGGTGTATTAAGGGTGAAAGGTCATCAGTTTGGCTAAGGTCAATGGTCATGAGGGTTCTGAAAGAAATGTTATGAAAAAATTTGATAGTGATGTCGAGGTATATGATATTACTCTCCTCCAAATCATCTATCTCACTCGATATTTGTCCATCCTCACTTAAGTCATCAATATTTTGTGATCCAAATACAAGGGGTCTAGTCCCTAAGCTTTGTCCCTTCGTACATGTAGGTGCATACTCCTTTATTACATCAATTTATTTGTCCTCATATGATACTTCATATAAAGCATCCCACTCATATTCATTGGAATCTATTTAAGAACTATCTAGCATTTGAAGGATTCTTTCAACAACTCTATGAGTGAGTTCTATGTAGCCTAGTCCTATTTTTTCCTTTGAATGAAGTGTGAGAGGTTGGATTAGTTCTACAATGCCTTCTTTTCTTTTGCCAATAAGTCTTTTTCCTTCATACCCCATCTTCTCTAAGATTTGTTTCCCTTTTCCATATTGATTTGTTTGTAGGCTCATGTTTGTTGATGTAGATGCTTCCTCATCTTTGTATAGCCAATTGAGGATGGCCTTATCTTTGGATTCATCAACTAAAGTTCTCACCTTTACAAATCTACCATCAAAGAATGTGGTAGGTTGTGAGGATTTTTGTTTTGATGTTGATGGTTGTCCATATGTTCTTGGAGAAGGCAACAATTGTGAAAGACCCAAAGATTTCTCCATTGAATATTCTCCCATTTCTTTGTCTTTTAAGTGGATATTTTTCTAAAATTGCTTTGATAGAGTATCTATTTGACCTTCATTATTTGATGGGGTAGAATCAACAACACCTTTATCTTTTGACTGGTCCTTTTTCTCAACCCATTTTGATACAACATTTAGTTGCCTTTCATTATTTGGAGAACTAGGAGTTTTTGCTTCTCTGTTATGTGGCACAATAGTGTTTTGAGTTGTTTTAAGCATGTTACAATATTGAGGGTTATTGTAATCAGCTGAAATAGTGACTTATTGTCCATTGATAGGAAATTTTAAGCACTGATGTTACGTTGAAGGAACTGCTTGCATTTCGTGAATCCAAGGACATCCCAAAAGTATATTATATGTCAACTCTTTGTCTAACACTTGGAAAACTATATTCTTCACAATTGGTCCCACATGTATAGGTAACACGATCAATCCCTTGGAGGATCTCTATTCTTCATCATAGGCTTTTATTGTGAACTTCCCTCTAGCATTAATAGCATTTTTAGAATATCCCAGTGCATGGATAAGTTTTAAAGTGCAAATATTTAAACTAGCTCCACCATCTATTAGAATGTGTTTAACACTATGTTTGTCAATTAAAACATCAATGTGAAGGGAAACATAGTGGGGATGGGTGAGTGATACGTCATCATTTTTGAAAAATTCTAGGCAATGAGGTGTGGTCAAATGTCCCACCATAGCCTAGAATTGATCAATTTCCATATTATTGGGTATTGTGGTGGCTACAAGAGCTTGTTCCAAAATCTCCTTGTGGGTTGGTGAAATTTTAAGGAGTTCCAATATTAATCTTTGAGCTAGAATTTTCTACAATTGATCAACTATGTTGTACTGATTTGAAGGGGCGACAGTTGTTTTAGATGTAGCTCCTTTCAATATTACTTTGGATTGCCCCCTTGTTGTCATATTGATTGGTTGATAGTCTTATTTTTCTCTGATTTAATGACATTAATATGATTATCAGTTGCTGCAATATTTGTGATCAGATTTCTTGGTATGATGTCATTAATTTGAGTATCAAATGCACCATTATCTTCAACTATAGAAATATGAAGGATGGTGTTGTCATAAATGTAGTTCACATTTTTACCTTTGTTGTTCACAGAAGAAGATTCCCCCTTTTCATAATTTGGTAAGGGATTTTTGAATGCTCCATGATCATTGTTTGTTTGATGTCCTTCTACAAAGATTGTCTTGTTATCAATCAAATCTTGCACTGAGTGTTTCAATTGCATGCAATCATTTGTTTTGTGCCCTTTGTTTTTATGAAAGTCATAGTAGTCTGCATCATTCCACCAAGATGGCTTGACTCGTGGTTCCTAGTTTCATTCCTCTGGTAATGTGATAAGTCTATGTGTAAGAATTTTTGTCCTTGTTGAGTCAAGTGTTTGTCCCAAAGGTGTGAATCTTCTTCGATTTGATGGTTTTTCAAATGATTTTGGTTTAGATTCAACATTGTTGGGATTGTTGTTTCGATTGTCATTTTGATTGATGTCTTGGTTGTTGTTTTGATTGGTCTTGGTGGTATATGTTGTCAAATTAAATACCGGTTTTGCATTTTGTGTTTTAGCTGTAGCATCATTGTTACCAGTATTTCTATTCTTTTTCCAAAACTTGGGTTTGTCATTGTTGTTGTAGTGATTCAAGGAGCTTGCATTATATGATCCCTCATTGTATATTTTTAATACCCCTCTCTTGAACAAAGCTTCTTTGATCTTGAGCCCATTTTCAATCATTTTTTCAAAGGTGGGTGGGCATTGTAATTCAAGCCTGTAGCTCATCTCATCAGTCAAATTGTCAATGAATAGTTCCATCTTTTCCTCTTTAGGTATGGGATGAGGATACCTAGCAAACAATTTTCTCCATTGTTGTAAAAATGAGAGAAATGTTTCACCTTTCTTTTATTTTGTATTGTAAAGGTCTTTTATTGTTAACTCATGTTGTATGTTATAGGAGTATTGTGAGATAAACTTGTTGACTAGCTCTTCAAAGGATCGAATTCCTGGTAGTAATTTAGAGAACCATTCCATACATTTACCTCCTAGGCTTCTTGGAAACAACCTCATCAAATAAGTCTCCTCTTGTGCAAATTCTAAACTTATGGTTCGAAATTCCCTTACATGATCTATAGGATCAGTTTTACCACTATATTTATCATATTTTGGAATTCAAAATGTCTAGGAAATGGTATCATGTCCACACTTGGATCAAAAGGATATGGGCAAATGTCTTGTAACAAGTATCTTTTCATGGTTCCTTTTTGCATATCTTGGAGTTATTGTTGCAAGTTTTGCATTTGATGTGTAAAGGAAGCCACTTGATCTGTGTTTTTTGGTTCAGTTTTAGCTCTTTTGGGTGCTTCTTTCAATAGATTAACATCAAAGTACTTTGGAAGTTTTGCACCTAGCTCAGCTAGCATTAAAAGGTATCTTTCTCCATCTTTTTCCAAAACTTTCTCCATAAATTTGTGGAAGTTAGGATCTTGTTGTGCAGTTTGGATGCCCTCTTTAGTTATTTCATTAGGTTTAGCTTGATGAAATCTAGATGAAAAGGATTTTCTTTAGCCATGGTATTTAGAGTTTCAATCTCTTTTTCTCTAATTTTTTGTCTTTGTGATCTTGTTAAAATGGGCATACAAGTGTTGTAATTTTAACTAAAATTTGATCTTTGTTTGTAGTAGTGTCAAGGATAATAACTAAGTCAAATAGAATAATAAATTCTATTGATGAGACTAAGTTAAATATGATTATACAGCTTCGTTTCGTGATGGTAGGATGAAAAATCCTAATGATGAGACTTAGCTTAATAATCAAAGGTGTGTTTGATAATTTAGACACTTTAAGGTATTAGATGTTGGTTTAATTTGGAATAATTTCACTTGTAAAGTCTAGTTTATGCAAATTTGAGACACTGGTCCGCCTAAGGAAAACTTATGTTTTGATCAAAATCTTGAATTCTAATGTTAACTATCTGACAGGTAGTGAAAATAGATCTCTAGTTTTTTTATTTTCTGGATGTGCTATAACAGACCTCAGATGCGTTAACAGTTTGCACAAATGCGCTAAAAAAAGTGTGGATGCGCTGGTAAACAGATTGTATGTGCTAGACTGTTACTCCTATGCACCAAGAAATAAGTTGGATGTGCTAAAAGATAGGGTCAATGCACCAAAATATGGTTCAGATGCACTGCAAGATGACTAAGATGCACTAAGGTATGGATCAAATGTGCTGAAACTATCCAGGGATGCACTAGACTGCCCCTAAATGTGATTTCTAGTTAAATTTGACAGTTGTGAATGCGCTAAATGGATATGCAGATGCACTAGAAAGTGGAACAATTGTACTAAATTATGCCCTATATGCACTAAGAGAATCTATGGATGTGCTACAATATGACTCAGATGTGCTATAAGAGATAACTAATGTGCCAAAACAGAGGATGTATGCGCTAATATAGAAATGTTTTGTGATCTTGACAAACTGTCTGTTTGTTCTGCTTTTAACCAGAAAAAAGGATGT
This sequence comes from Sequoia sempervirens, assembly GCA_007258455.2. NCBI lineage: Eukaryota > Viridiplantae > Streptophyta > Pinopsida > Cupressales > Cupressaceae > Sequoia > Sequoia sempervirens. The sequence continues at coordinate 573,091,017 of VDFB02271358.1, forward strand.
TTCCAAGGTATAAATTTCTAATCAATGGAAATTTGTGTGGTTGTTTTGTTTGTGAATCTTAGGAATTTAGTGCTCTAATTGGATGATTCCTTTGGAAATAACTTTACACACATCAACAAGTTTGTAAACATTTGTTTCAAGTCTGTGTATTAAACAATGAGTGTGTATTCTAGAATCGAATCTAATTCTTTCAATTTCCATAGTTATAACACATGATAATACAATTCAAGCACTTTTCTAATCTTCAAGGTCACTAAAGATACCACAGCCCACAGCTTGCAACTATGTCAGCTCACACAACCTTGTCACCCCTAGAGGGCACCTGTGTTTTTGCCTTTCCTGAGTCTTAACCAAAGTCGAATCCTCCACTTTTGGGCAGGGTCTCTGATAGTTATATGGTGAGTGTCTTGGGGGACAATTTATCCCTCCCCTTGCACTGTGATATAGAAAGTGTTTAGAAACTGACTCAACTGGATTCTAAATTAAAGTTTGTAGAAAGGGTTGTCATTCGGTGTGGCAAAGATAAACTCCCTCAAGAGACCTCCCAACCTTTAGAACAAAGGTTTTGGGGATGGCTATCTTGCACACTTTTGTTGAATTTTTGGTTTCCCCAAATTCATTTTTTATTAGAGTGGGTTGGAAAACATGGCTTTATTTGTTCTCACTTAGGTTGTTCCCATAGGATGAGTGCTTTTTCCCACTACAACAGGCCTTTAAATGTGTTAATGAAAGCATAAATAGTGAGTCTAGCATGTTGATCACCTAGTGAAGGGGAGAGCATAAGCCTATTGCTTTCTAATCACAATAGATAAGGGGTTCAATTTGCTTTTTAATTAAGCTAGATGCACTATCTTAATCAAAAGAAAACAATAATAAAATCCAGCCCCTGCAAACACTGTTAGTAGTTTTTAACAATAGTCTTTGACCAGCGTAGTAGTTTTCCTGCAAATGTCTTTGACAAGCGTATTCAATACCTACAATACAAAAAATAGTGATCATTATTCAACATTTTTCATTTTCTGCAAAATCAGACATATGCGCTAAAATACTAATCAGATGTGCTAAAATATGCATTCTATGGGTTATTAAAATAAATGAATGCACAAAAATAATTTTCAGATGCGCTATACAAACCCCCTGATGCACCAAAGTATCAAACCAATGTGCCACTATATGTCTTAGATGTACTATAGCAGTGAGTTTATGTGCCAAAAAATGTTTTGGATGCACCACAAGAACTCTTGATCGCACTAAAAGAAAACACGTCAAAATCTGCAAGCACACCTTTCAGAAAAAAAATAATGTTAAAAATGGGTTTTTTTTTTGCCCCACAGTGGGCACCAATTTATGTGTGAGTAAAATATGTAAGTAACACACAATCAATAAGACATTATATTAAGAGATTTAAACAAACAATTAATCTAATTGAAACACAAGAAATCTCTCAAAACTGTCCCATTGCTCTCTATCTCCAAGGATTTATTAAATCCCAGTGGCTCTCAAATTGTGTAAGCACTATGATTGTTAAAATGACAACCTAGAGAACAAGATATTATAAAATGCATGAATCTAATCCTATCTGATGATTTCTATATGATATGATGATGCTACTATAGATGAAAATGACATGATAATGATTGATATGGCTATGATAAACTAATTAAGATACAACTAATATTAAAGCCATGATGCTAAATGATTAAATAATTATATTTGTTAAATTCTCGATTCTCAAATACTTAATTGCTCTAATGCTATTTTTGCAAAGTAAGATTGCACAAAGTTGGGATTCATTTCCAGTAGAAAGAAAATTTATTTATAGATTTTTTGCAGCATATTGTGATGTGGCGGCAAAGCAAGGGTCTAGATTTGATTTGAAGGAATTAGTGGTGAAAGATGAAGAAGCTAGAGAAGATAATGGAGAGTGTTCCTCCACATAAAAACATTCTGCCAAATGATAGGAAGAAATCAATGGAAGAAGATAACCAATTTGTCTGTTGAATGTAAAGTTGAATTTATTATACTAAAGCATTGAACTTTGTTTGGAAATGCATGAAGAGAGGAAAAGTTGTAGAAATGTGACCAATTTGAAAATTGGATTTATTTCAAATTAGTAAAAGATATTTAATTTGATAAAACAAACTATTAAAATATGTTTATTAAATTAAGATAGAAGAAATGCGATAATTAAATAAAACAAAGTATTGAATTTTTTTATTTAATTAAGATGAATTAATATGATAAAGATAGAAGAATAAAGAAGTGAACTATATAAATAAATATTTCTATTTATTTATAAGTAGATGAATTAGAAGGTTAATTAATTAAATAAATTGTATTTAATTAATTAGATTATCTAGACCATTTTTAGGTGTATACATGTTTATCTTTTTGTGCCAGCACATGATGATTAGTTTCTTCAAGAGAAGGTTGAAGATATATTATGCATAGACTACATACTTCACATCTTCGTCCATATAAAGTTTTTGATCTCTCCCCGGTGGTGTAAAGTTCAACAGCTGGTAGTTTTGGTGGTGTTGTTATTGTTTGGGCTGACAATCTTGTTTCCTTCATTTGTGATTGATTTTATTTAATTAATTTTTCTAGGAGAATGTGTTAAGATTTTTTTTGGTCCTATTATGTTGTGTGTTGATCCGTAACTCATTTTCTCTTCATAATGTATATGTTTGGAGTTGACCAATGTAGTTTCACATGTTTCATTTTATAGGTCATCTTGGAGCTGACCTAATTGTTTTTTTGAGTTTTTGTTGAGGGTATTTATAGAAGAAAAAGATCATTTGTTAAGGTAATCATGTATGGTGAATTGGAGTTGTGAAGTATGTTGAATATGGTTTATGTTAAGTCATTATGATGGATTAATCATGTGGAAAAAAGACTACAACATTAGCATATATTGGATGCTTCTTTATAGAAATTTATGTTCATATTTTTCATTATAATTTTTATGTATACTTCTTTGAGATAGTGAGTTTCAACATGTCCTTGTATCTTGCCCTAAGGTTGTGTGCCTTAGTCTGTAATTCCTTAGGTAGTGAGCCTTAAAAAACATAATTTTTGTAAGCAATGAGCTTCATTTATTGTAAGTTAACTCTCACCATTGTTTTTCCCTCATTGGGTTTTCCACATAAAAATTTTGGTGTCCTAGTATGGTGCATGTTTTCATTTCTACTCTTCTTTTAATTAATGTGATTTGATTTTTAATCTACAAATGGAAATGTTTAAGTTTTAGTATACATGTTTACTCGCCCCCCACCCCCCAGCACTTCGGTGTGTTCAACATCTTTTCCCCCTATCGGTTCAATGTAGTAGGACATCCATCTTCTTCTATAAATAGCTACTTTGGATTCATATCTTGCTGACATATCATCCCTTTTTGTAGAGTCTCAAATTAAAAATTTTGAAGATTAATTTGAGGACATTCATCTCCTCTTTGTTGATAGACACATCATTGTTGTTGGTCAATCATCTTCATCATCATTGGAGTTTTTTCTACATCAATCTTCCTGGGTTTCTAGATTGACAACATCTCATTTTGACATAAGGACACAAGCACTTTTGAGAGGCACACATCATTTGGATTTGAATTCTTGATTCTTCCATCTTTTGAGAATGGCTTCTCCACTCACTAGTGGATATGTTTCTTCCTAAGGGGATAAATTTTATTTGCAGGTAGTGGATCATGTTTTATTTTTAGGAATTCATCATAGGCATAGGAGCTCTTTCTTTGTGGAGGGGATTCATATCCTCATTTTTACTCTCCTACTAGGGGACATCTATTATACTTATATGACACAAGTAGTCCTTGGGGGATTGCATTGATTCCTTCTATCCTTCTTTTACTAGTGTAGTTATTTCATTTTCTTTTTTAGAGATGAGATTTTCCCATGTGGTTTTTTCCTTTTGTCTAATTATGAGATATTTCATTTATGTGTGCATGGATACCTTATCAGGCCTTGTAGTTGGGACCCATCCATGCATCAATCATTGCATCATTTATCAGTTGTTTAGTTTCTCCATAAGTTGATCTTAAGGGGGGTGTTGGATTAATTATGACATCACTTGATAATTAATTAATCATTAATTAATTATTAGGTCCCTTATATTACTTTAGTTAAGCTACACTTTGGATTGTTTTTTATTAAATTACTTGGATCGGTATTTTTTCTATGGCTTCATCATGGCTTTGGATGCACTTCTTTGATGAATAGATGGTGTTATTCTTGGGTACATCAATATTGTCCTGTGCATTGGAAATTGCTTAGTTAGTTGTCGTTGTTTGGATTGTGGTAATGTCTAGTGTTTGAGTTTCAAATACCTTTCATAGACTATGTTACTTCCTTGGTATAGCTAGCTCATTCAATGTTGGAATATTTTCTTGTTAGAGTGACCTTGAGCAGCTATTTAGTTCACATTTCAATGAAGAGCTTCAATACAAGTTGGGCAAAATTTGACATTGTCTTTGCTCTTCCACTATAACATAAGTGCAGTACAACTAGTAATCAATCTTTGCTATGTTGATCAATGAGATGCGATTTCATGGTTTACAATGTTGTAGACTATATGACAGTTGATACAGTGCTATTTGTGAATTTTGGAAAATGGTTTGGATATTAAGGAAGTGGTTTCCAGATTGAAGAGGTAGTTGGTTTACATTTCTTTGAAGATGCATTGAATTCATTTAGGAAAAGTTTAAAGTGCACAAAATGGTAACACCATTCTTCAAAATCCTAGCCTAGTTTTTGGGTATAATCTAGAAAATGTGGTTTCAATGATGCATATATATATCAACTTATCATTTTTCCTTTTTTTTTTTTTGCTTACTCATATCCTAAGTCTATTTCCTATGTCGATGGTATTGGTCTTTCTATTATGTGGTTTCATACCATGTCAACTTGGTCTTGCTTTATGCTTTGTGATGTTTCATTGTTACATCTTTACCTACGGGTTCATTATCTTGGGTTTTTGAATAGGGCATACTATGAATATTTTGGGGTTATTTTTATGTTGTCTTGAGAATGGTTTACACTATAGTGTCATTGTTGTCTATTGTCTATTGTCAAATGTTGTTTCATAAGGGTTTAGCCTAACATCCATCCATGGGTTATTATTTTTTATAGTAATGTTGTCCTCTACTAGGGCACGAGGTCTTATATCATTTAGAATTTTTAAGCCTATGTAAAGGCCATGTAATGTATTTGTTTTGTTGATTTGGACATGAGTTTTGTGCCATATACATGTTGTTGTCTATGCATGGTATATACTAAAGTTTGTTGCTTTGTGTGTAAGTATTCATACCATAACTTATTCAATGTTGACCATGCATTAAATGTTTAGTGGTTACATATGATGATGCTATTCTAAGAATGATATAAAAAATAGTCTAGCATATTAGAAACAAATACATCATAATGATTCAAGGGGCAATTTTTGAAGACATTCAACAGGTTACATGTGGCATTAATTTGAAAGGAATTTTATAGCAGTTACTATTCTTGAAATGTTTATATATAAACAATGATTTATCACTCTTATTGGTTCGGTGTTTTCACAGAGAAATCATATTGAGTTTATGAGAATTTTTTTGAAATGTTGTTTTGTAAAACTGTATGTAAAATAATGAAGAGTACCTGATGTATTTTATGTTTTTAAAGGTTCTGGTGTTATGAATCTTTAGGCTATATGTTGCTAGTGAGTCTGTAATTTTTCCAGTGAGGCTATATTTTCAAATGAGGCATATTGTGTAGCCAATGAGGCTTTTATATTGAGGCATAAAATGTAGCCAGTGAGGCTTTTATAGTGAGGCATAAAAAGTATCCAATGAGGCTCTATAAATAGGGAATTTTTACTAAGCCAGTGAGGCATTTTCCTGAATGGTTTTTCATCCCTATGAGGGTTTTCCAGTCATAAAAAATGTGTTATGGTGTTTTTAGTTTGTGTGATCTGATTATGCTCTTTTTCATTCAAAGTTTGAAGGCTTTACAAGCATGTTATTTTTATTTAATGAATGCTCAAATATGAAATTTGCATTCCATATGTTCAAAATAATTGAAAGAGATTATTTGAATTAATTTTAAATTTTTCATACCACTGATTTAGCCCCCCTCTCAGTGGTATTGTACTCCAACAATATTCAGAGAGTCTCATAGCGGTCAGGTTGTCTCTTGATCTCTGGTGGTGATACTCCTATGAGAAGCTTGCTTTGCAAGTATATTGTAATAGTTTGATTTATGAATAATATATTGGGCGGCTTTTGGAATGTGGGTTTTTTTCTCTTGAAATGGTTTTCCCCACATAAATCATTGTGTTGTATGCATGATATTTATTTTTATTTGTGTTTAATTTTTTGTAATTGTTAAAGATTTGTAAAAAAATTGCATTATTCTCCTCTCAAGGTTAGTGTAGGAAGATGTTTTGCTACCTTAGCTTCATTACATCAATCGCCTACATATAATAGTTATCTTTATCCACCATAAAGGTGATTTCATTATTGTATCTTTCCACAACTTGTGAGGGTATTCTATCCCTCTTCTATATTCTATTTTGAAATGTTTTGAAGAAACCCCAAAAAATTGTGTCACATTGTTTAGTATCCAAAAAGCTACGCATGTGATCCCTAATGTGATGTTAAACAAATCCAGACCATATTCTTCAAACCAAGTATTTCCTTCATGAAATAGAACATAAGAAATATAATCAAAGTGCCATACTAAAAATTATAGCATGAATCCTTGGTTCTCTACAAATTCTTCAACAACTACTACCGCAAAAGCTCATAGAGATCATAATCCTTTCCTTCCTTTACCATCCAATGAGTAATGTAGATGGTGGTGGCTTCCCTGTTTGTGTAGTAAACCTTGTATGCAATACCCATAGTGGCATACTAGACCCCTAGGTCAAAGATGCCATCCAAAATTAGGGTTCTTTTATCGAATTTAGCTCTAGTAAGCTTCATAACTTCTTCATTATTTATAACCTTTAGTGCCAATATAGGTCTTATGGAGCACAATCCAATCATAACCCTAATAGATTCCTTTGTGATTAGGTGGGGTTGATCAATCCAAAAGATATCTTCATGAATCTAGCTCAAGGTAATTATGACCCATTCATCTTCAAAGCAAAAATTAGGGAAACACTTCCACACATCTAAGCCTTTTTCTTCCACATTTGCATACCCCAACTTGAGCTAAAAATCATCACCCAAGAGATGATTATATCTAAATTCTTTCATCTTCAGATGATTGTACTCACTCAGTGGAGAGTGAATATAGATGGAGACATATTTAGGATGAATCACATTGACCAGAACATGAGAAAATGATTCATCTTTGTCGGTCACAATAGATATGCATGGATGTTTCTTGAATTTTGGCATTTTCTACATCAATGAAAATTGGTGTAGCCATGATAACACTTTCCAAATACTAGGGTTTTACTAGAGAAATACCTATGAATAATGTTGTTAGGGTTTGCATGCAACTCACTAAGAACCTTCTTCACTTAGCTCATGCACACACTTTATATTATTCAAATGAGATCAATTGATCTAAAAACCACATAAAAGGCTTTTCAAAATCCCTAACTTTCTACCATAAATGCATTCATACTTTGTTAGGTAAACCCTCTACCAAAATTCTCTATGTCAATATAGGGATGAAATGAATCTCAATACACCCCTGCAATCCATTCACTTTCTTCAAAACCTTTATGAAAATATTCATTCTTGCTCAGTAGTTCTACACACAAAAGGAATTGAACCAACTCATCTTCTATGATAAAATCTTCAACAACGTGTCCTTTTTAGGGGGAAAATATGGTTTCCAAATGAAAACTCCCCTTGATATTTAATGATTTATCTCGTTTTGTCTTAGGATCTTGTGTAGAATGCACAAGAAGAGTATTATCCCTCTTCTCATTTTCTTGAACTTGATTTTCCTTCCAAACCTTTTTGTTACCCTTATTTTTTTTATTTAGGTTTTCATCCTTTTTTTGGTTTTGAACAAGTTGCTTCACAAATCCACTTTGACAAAACTTTGCTATATGACCAACCTTATTGCATTTATAACACACTATGTTGTGTTGTACAACAAGGTTGTTCCTCTTAACTTTAGATCTGCACTCTGCAACCTTATGACCAAAATTGTTGCATGAATTCCAATATCCATGAAATGAACCAACATTATATCTTTGAGGCACAAAGGATCCTCTACTAGAGATATAATTTCTTCTATCTATAATCAACAATCTTATGCCCAAATTTATTGCAAGAAAAAAAATGGCCTTCAAATGATTAAGATTTCGTAACATTGTTCCTTGGAGGCCTAAATGAATTCCAACTCATCTTGCTTCTATATTCAATAGCCTTATGACCAATCTTATTAGAATAACAACAATTACCATTGAAGGATTGAGAGTACCTAGTAGGAGTAGATTTTCTGAAGTTCTTCTTCTTGTTCCAGACATGAGTGAATCCACCTTCTTTCTTGCTATTTTGTTTTGTCTTTACATCTCTTGAGGCATTCTTCTTAGAATTGTTGGGAAAATGTGTCTCAACCTTGAAATTATATGTGATTTATTTTTGATAGGATGTATATATATTTATATATATGTTTCCTAGTTATATCGATATGTGCATACAATGACAACACAAAGCGAAATGTGAGCATGTTAACTCTTTTAGGAAACTTCTAGAATGACTGACATACATTAAATAAAGGATATATTGTAAATTTGGACCATTCATTATTAGGTTTTAGATCTAATGGAAGATATTTTTATTGGCCTGTCTTTCCCTATAATGTAACTCTATTTTATGAGGGAATTGTATTATGACTACGGTAGAGAGATTGTGATGATTAATGAGATCCTGAAAGTGGTCATGTTGTCTCTTGAGCTATAAGTGGTGATACTCTTGTGAGAAGCTTGCTCTGCAAGTATGTTGCAATCTTTGTGATTAACTAAATAATATATTGGGTGGATTTTGGAGTGTGGGGTTTTTCTCTTGAAAGGGTTGTCCCCACGTAAATCACTGTGTCATGGTATGCATGATATTTATGTTTATTTTTTTTAGGTTTATGTAACTATTAAAGATCTATAATTTTTTTGCATTATTATCCTCTCAAGATTAGTGTAGGAAGTTATTCTGCTACCTTAGCTTCCTTACAAGTGGTATCAAAGCTTGATCACCTTTGGTTTTAGTTGTGGGTTGGGTTTTTTGAACTAATCCAAATTTGAGTGGGAGCTTGTGTAAAGGATACTTTGTGATCTTGTTGTAGGAATTTTTAGATGGCAAGTTCATTAGGGAGAATAGAGGTGGAGAAATTATTTGGAAATAATTTTGAGATTGGAAGCTGAAGATGGAGGATCTGTTGATAGATCAAGATCTATGGGATGCTATTGATGAGAATGTTTCAAGGCCTACAAATCCTACTCAGGCTGCTCAATATGATGTTATGGATCGTATAGCCAAGGGCCTAATCAGATCGTGCTTGGTAGACTTTGTTTTAATTAATGTCCATGAAGAGACCTCTATACATAAACTATGGAAGAAGCTTGGTGAGAAGTATCAATCCAAATCTTTAGTGAACAAGATTTTATTGAGAAAGAAGTTGTATTCCTTGAGAATGGAAGAGGGTGGATGAATAATAGACCACCTAGAAGCATTCAATATGTTGGTGGTTCAGTTGGCATCAATTGGTGTTAAAATGGATGAGGAAGAGAAATTCTAGATCTTGCTTTGTTCTTTGCCTGATTCATGGGATTCTCTTTTTATGGCTATTGGGAGTACTTCTGCTATTTTGAAGACTGAAGATGTGGTGGGTTCTTTGATTTCTGAAGAGATGAGGAGGAAGCTATCCATCACTGCTAAGGAGGCCTTGAGTGTTCATGGAAGAAATAAGGAAAAAGGAAAGAAGAATGAGAAGAATGACAAATCCAAGTCCAGGGGGAGATCTAAATCTCTTCGAAAGTCCAAAGTTATTTGTTGGAATTGTGATAAGCCTGGACATGTTCGTAAGGAATGCAAAGAAGAAAAGAAGAAGAAAAAAGAAGAAAGATGATTCTAATTTTGAGTCTAAGAAGGAAGATGGTGATGCATTCATTGCAGCTTTGGAAATTCATGTAGGTAATGATGCATGGTTAATTGAATTAGGTGCATATTTCCATATGACCTTTAATAGAGATTGGTTTTCTGAATATGAAGAATTTGATGGAGGTAAGGTGTACTTGGGTGATGATTCTCATTTATAAATTGTTGGTTGTGGTAAAGTTAAAATTAGGTTTCCTGATGGTAGAATAAAAAGGATTAATGGTGTGTTGCATATCCCTGGATTAGCATGAAATTTGTTATTTGTGAGCAAACTAATAGATGCGGGTGTGCAGGTAGTATTTTCTGATGTAGGATGCAAGATGGTTCGAGGTTCTATGGTGATTGCTAGAGGTGTCAGATATGACACATTATATAAGTTGGATGCATGCATTGTTGAGTGCAATAGTACTTCGGTGAAAAGCAAGTCTATGAAATAAGTGATGGTTTCACCTTTAGTAGATGGTCATGGATTTTGGGTACCCAAGGGTGCTCTTTCTTCTGAGACAAAGTTACCTACAGAGAAAACTATCTTATGGCACCAAAGACTTGGACACATTGGAGAAAAGGGTCTAAGGACCTTGAAAAATAAAAACCTTGTTGAAGGTCTATCTGATTGTAATCTTGAATTTGATTTCTATGAGTGTTGCATTTATGGAAAACAAAACCATGCTTAGTTTTACTCGAGTTCTCATAAATATTGTGGTGTATTGGATCTTATTAATTCTGATGTGTTTGGTCCTGTAGATGTTCCTTCGATTGGTAAATCCACATATTATACTTCATTTATTGATGATTATAGTAGAAGGACATGGGTATATTTTGTAAAGAGTAAATCTAAAGTTTTCAGTCAATTTAAAGAATTTAAAGGAATGGTTGAGTTGCAAACTGGAAAGAAAATTAAATTTTTGAGGATTGATAATGGAGGTGAATTTTTGTCTAGTGATTTTGATAAATTTTGTAAAGATTGTGGTATTCATAGACAAAAGACAACTCCATACTCTCCACAACAAAATGGAGTTGCAAAAAGAATAAAAAAGACACTGATGGAGAAGGCTAGGAGTATGTTGAGTGGTGCTGGCCTAGAACAAAGGTTTTGGGATGAAGTTGTTGCCACTTCCTATTACCTAATTAATAGGTCTCCTACATCAGCTCTTGTTGATAAGACTCCTATAGAGGCATGGTTGGGTAGCAAGCCTTCATTAAGACATCTTAGAGTTTTTGTTTGTGAGGCATATGCACATGTGCCAAAGGAGAAGTGAACAAAGTTGGAGAACAAGGTTGTGAAATACTAACATGGATGAACCTATATTTGTAGAAGAGGCACTAGGTATGAATGATGTAGAATCCTGGAATATTTCTATGGATGAAGAAATGGAATCTTTGAAAAAGAATGATACATGGGATCTTGTACAAATTCTTGAAGGACAGAAACCTATTGGTTGTAAATGGGTGTTCAAAAAAGAGATTGGTTCAGATGGAAGTATTGAGAAATACAAAGCAAGGTTGGTTGTGAAGGGTTACTCTCAAGTTGAGGGTGTTGATTATAGTGAGATATTTTCTCCTATATTGCAAAAATGACATCCATTATAGTTTTGCTTTCTATTGCTGCTGCTTTTGATTTAGAGGTTGAAAAAATGGATGTGAAAATCGCTTTCCTTCATGGTGATTTGGAGGAGGATATTTATATGACATAGGTAGAGCACTATGTGGTGAAAGGTAAAAGTAAATTGGTTTACAAATTGAAGAAATACTTGTATGGATTAAAATAGAGTCCTTGGATGTGGTACCAAAAATTTGATACATATGTGTTGAGTTTGGGATTTGAGCATTCTAAATAAGATCATTATGTTTATTATAAAATTGACGGTGATCATTTCTTGTTTATTGCATTATATGTTGATGATATGCCATTTCTTGGCAAAGGGAAATGTATGATTTCAAAACTTAAATCTCAACTTGCTACTAAATTTGAAATGAAAGATCTTGGTGCAGCTAAATAAATTCTTGGGATGTAAATTAAAAGAGATAGAGTGAACAGAGAGCTATGGCTTGGCCAAAGTATGTGAATTCAATTTTACAAAGGTTTGATATGCGGGTATGTGCAGGATCATCGTGCAAAAAACAGGCCCTTAAGTGGCAAAAAATTCAGAAAAATCAGTGTTAGGCAACTTGACGTAAATATTTGAATACGTTATCTATATTATTTCAAAAATATGTAAGAATAGAATCTGTAGAAAATTTAATGTAGTTTCTAAACTACTAGGTCTATTTAAAAATAAATAAAAGCTATTTGGTGAAAATTTGAAATTTCAACGCAGTAGTACTTAAATTTCAGGGAAAAAATAAGAAGTAGGTGTCTGTCTGACCACCCTAACCATAATAAAATTATAATTTTTTTTATAAGATTTTATATATAAGTAGAGGACTCATGTCTGGATGTGATGCATATTTTTTTGTAATTTTTTTCCAAGTAAATAATTTATTATGATTTTTTATTACAACTTTTAAAAAAGATAAAAACTCGTATGTCTAACCACCTTAACTTGGTCAAAACTTCATGAAATTTAATTTTTCTTTTTGTAATCCTATAGTATGTGAAGCATAGAATGTGACGCATGTTTCAGATTCAAAAAATGTGACACCGTTTGAAATTTATAGATGTTTTTCAATCAGCCTATCGATTAGGACTTTAGTCGTAATTCTAATAGAAAATGAATACTAATTATTTATTAAATTCAAATTAAATCATAAATTATATTTTTGGAAAGCTGAGAATCTCCTCTAAAAACCCTTTTTGTTTCATTAATTTTGGGTGAAAAAAAGTCGTTAGCCACATACCCCCATAATATTGCCACTTTTTGGCGTACCATGATCATGCACATACCCATGCATGATTGTCGACCATTGTGTGTTCCTATTTCAATTGGAACAAAGTTATCTATTTAAGATTTTCCAACATCCCCATCAAATATGGAAGACATGATAAGAGTGCCTTACCAAAGTGCAGTTGGAAGTTTGATTTATGTTATGGTTTTGTACTAGACCAGATATTGCCCAAGTAGTGGGAGTTATTTCTAGATATATGTCTAATCCTAGTAGAGTTCATTGGGATGCAGTTAAAAGAGTCTTCATATATTTGTGGGGTACCTCAGACCATTCCTTATGCTATCATAGTAATATGACTAAAGACAAAATTTCCCTTGATATTCATGGTTATGTGGATTCAAACTGGGTAGGTGATGTTGATTGTAAAAAATCCACCAATGCTTATGTGTTTACCTTATTTGGTTGTGTAATTAGTTGGATGAGTAAGCTATAGGATGTGGTTTCTTTGTCCACTACTAAAGCATAGTATATAGAAGCTACTCATGCTTGTAAAGAAGCCATTTTTCTTAAGAGATTGTGTTCAGATATTAGTATAAAACAAGGTGTAGTGACAATTTATTGCGATAGTCAAAGTGCGACATGTCTAGCCAAGAACCTGACATTTCATGCCAGGACCAAGTACATTGATGTACAGTATAATTTTGTTAGAGATATGGTCAAAGATGGTAGGGTGAAGCTAGTTAAGGTAGAGACTTTGATGAATTTTGTTGATTCTTTAACTAATCCCGTGAGCATAAAGAAGTTCAGATGGTGTTCAAAGACTATGGGCCTTTTGACCCCTAGAAATTAAAGAGACAATGTTTACACCCTCACATTGCTCTTGCAAGGTATTCAAAAAGTGGGAGATTTGTTCAGAAGATGTGTCTCAACCTTGTAATTATATGTGGTTTACTGTTGATAGGATGTATATATTTATATATATGTTTCCTCGTTAAACTAATAGGTGTATAAAATGGCAACACGGAGCGAAATGTAAGCGTGTTAACTTTTTCAAGAAACTTCTAGAATGACTAACATACATTAAATAAAGGATATATTGTAAATATGGATCATTCGTTATTAGGTTTTAGATCTAATGGAAAATATTTTTATTGTCCTGTCTTTCCCTAGAATGTAACTCTATTTTATGAGGGCATTGTATTACGACTATGGTAGAGAGACTGTGATGATTTATGAGAGTCTGATAATGGTCGTGTTGTCTCTTGATCTTTGAGTGGTGATAATTCTATGAGAAGATTTATTTGTCATTATGTTGTAATATTTTTGATTTAGTGAATAATATATTGGGAAGCTTTTGGAGTGTGGGGATTTTTTTCCCAAAAGGGTTTTCCCCACATAAATCACTATGTTTTCCAGTTCTTTTCTCAAGGAAACAATCTCTTCTTCAAGTTTTGAGAATTCAATAGTTTTATCATTGAGCTTGGTATTCAAGAAATCTTTGATCCCTTTTCCTTCAACATTGATTTTCAAATCAGAGATTACATCTTCTACCTCCTTGAGTTTAATTTCACATCCTTTATCTCCTTCTATTTTAGTTTTCAGTTTTCCAATTTCTTCTTTTTATTTTCTAGAATGTGCCTTCAGTTTGGAAATTTTCTCCTCTGATTTGTCAAGAATAACCTCATATTTGATGTTTAGTGTTCTTGCTTTGTCTAAATCTTCAAGAGCAAAAAGGAGTTCTCCTTCAAAACCTACTTCACAATCTTCTGGATTGATGTCCCAAACTTCAAGTTCCATTTCCTCTAGATCTGATTCTGAATAAACATATCATTTATCTTTGTTACAAACCCAATGTGTTCACATGTAGGATCTACCTCAGCTGTTATGCTTCTTAAAGGAACTTGGATTTAATACCAATTTTTGAGCACGCCAAAGTGTTGAGAGGGGAGTGAATCAACATATATTAAAACTTTTAAACATTTCCATTTGTAGTTTAAACATTAAATTGTTGGTATGTGGCTATTGATCATGCTATACTATACATTCTTCATGTATCCTTGTTGGGGTTCGGGGGTGAAAACTCTAAAAAAGTAGGGGTTCGAGGGCAGTAGCCCCTGAGAATTTTTTTTCCTACTTTTTCGCATTGTCACTGAAAAAGGAAAAATCACTGAAAAAATAAACTTTGTAGAACCCTAATCTAGAAGCTTCTAAGCTTGTTGTAAGGGGTTGGAATGAGAGTTACAGTATGATGAAAGAGGTGATTATTCGCGAGATTGTAATAAGTTTTGCACTAGATAATAAAATCATTGGATGGTTGTGGTTTTGTGGATGTAGCCCAGATTGGGTGAACCACGTTAAATTCTCTGTGTTATTTTTGTGTGTGTTTTATTTATATATTTTATTGATTAAATTTGCATTTAACTTGTTAGATATCTTCCTTCTAACCCTAACATAAATCACATTAACTGAAAGAAGAGTAGAAATGAAAAAATGCACCACACAAGGACACCAAGATTTTTACAAGGAAAACCCAATGAGGGAAAAACCTTAGTGATAGTTAACTCACAATAAATGAAGCTCATTGCTTACAAAAATTACAAATTTTTTTAAGGCTCATTACCTAAGGACTTGCAAACTAAGATGCAAAGCCTTAGGGAAAGATACAAGGACTTGCTGAGACTCACTGTCTCAGAGTAGGATACATAAAAATTATAATGAAAAATATGAATATGAATTGCTATAAATAAACATCCAACATATGTTGATGTTGCGGTTCCTTTTTCACATAATTACCCCATCATACTAACTTAGCATACTTCATCATCAACATACTACACAACTCCAATTCACCATACATGATTAACTTCACAAATGATTTTGTTCTTCTATAAATACCCTCCACAAAAACTCAAAACAACAATTAGGTTGACTCCAAGATGACCTATAAAATGAAACATGTGAAACTACATTGGTTGGCTCCAAACATATACATTATGAAGAGAAAATGAGTTGCAGATCAATACACAACATAACAGGACCAAAAGGGCATCTCAACACATTCTCTAAGAAAATTTAATTAAATAGGATGAATCGAAAATGAAGGAAACAAGATTGTTGGCCCAAACAATAAAAACACCACCAAAAACTGCCTACTGTTGAACTTTAAACCATCGAGTAGAGACCAAAAAATTTCATATAGACCAAGATGTGAATTATGTAGTCTATGTGCAATATCTCTTCAACCTTATCTTGAAGAAACTGATCATCATATGCTGGCACAAGAAGAGAAACATATTGATCTGATGAAAAATAGAGCATTCTAGATAGACTGTAATATTTTAGAACATAGGATATTGCATTTTTGTACTACATACACCAAACTAATCACCATCTTCCTCATACTACATTGTTGTCTTGCACTTAGTTGATATCACTATCTCTGGGGAGAATAAAATCTTCAACACATTGTAATGTCAAATAATTGCACCCAGGGGCAATTCCACACTCTTGCATTTTTTCTTAGCATTTATGACACCTTAGGGAATTAATGACAAAAATCTCATGAGTCAAAATTTTGCAATTTTGACTCTATGCAGACTTGTGGCAGGGCAACAAAAGCTTGATGATATGTTTCTAAAAAATCTAGGCTCTGGATGCTTGCACAATGTGCAGATGTCTGTGTGGCATGCTAGCATCCTGGTGGTTTTCCAAGTTTGAAACTAGGAATCTGGAATCCTGACTCTTTTGACACATGTCCTAGTAGTTGGGTTTCAAATGAAATGGCTCTTTTCCGCCCTTGCATGCATTAAAAACCCCTTTCTTGCTCTCATTTGGGGTTGGAAGTCATTCGTTCAAGCTCTCTTGTTATTTGCTCTAGTCTTGATTTTTCTTCATCCTTGATAGCAACACTCTCACAAGTGAAGCCATGTTGGACTAAGGTTCCTCCAACAACAAAATTTCCCCCTTTGTTCTTTTGTGTGTAGGTATGAAGTGGAGCTTGGTGTGAAGACTTGAACGTTCTGCAAAAGGTAAGTTTCCTCTGAGTCCCCTTGTGCTTGTTATAGTTTTTGGCTTCCTGTTTGTTTATTCCACTTGATACATTCCATACTTGAGCTTAGAAGTGAAACTTGGTTCTGTCTGCTCGAGCTCTTGAGCCCTCTGTTGCTTAGGACGCCAACGCACCTTTTAGATGACAACACACAACATTGGCATCCTAAAACCACACTACTTTCTTTTGGCTGAGAGCTTGCTCATCTGAGGCATAAATCTTGGAGTTTCACTCTCTCAGGATTTGAGATAATCTTCTCTAAAACATAGTTGAAGGCATACTTTTCATAGATTTTCATTGACTCACTTATGTTGAGGTGTATAAGGGAAGTTCATTCCCTGGTGATCTCTTGAGAATAAATTGGCTCGTGTGCAACAAATTCCTCTTATATCACACACATTCATTTGCCATTAATGAAAATACATACTGAGTTGACATTAATGAAAACACTTATTGCCAACAAAGGATGTGGTGATGCTAAGCTGACCAGGAACAAAAAATGATAGTGATGTAGTCTCAATCTGAAGAGTGGGAACATGGAGACAAGTCTTTGAACCATTGGAACATGCAAGACCTTTGATATAATCAAGCTTCTTTATGGGTGATCTCACAATAGTGGGTTACACTTTTTGGCCAAACTTGACATTGAACTAATTTTTTTTAACTAAATTTTCACTATCAGGCACCTATAGCTGCTAAACCATGAGAAATTTGAAGATGATGCGAACTAGTGATTTGTGACATTTTGTTTGTAGATTCTATATATATATGTATGTATGTATGTGTTAAATTTTTAATCAGATTGCATTTCTTTTTCCATCTCCTTCAAAAACTAGTTTTTAACAGTAAACACCATTTTTAAAGAGTAATGTTCACTGTATACAACATAAATTTTTTTCTACGAAAGATACAATTCTATTTTTTTCGAATTTATATTTGTAACTACGATATCTAGCACATTCATTTGGTTTCATAGTGTTTTATTGAATTTTTTTTCTTAATTACGTTTTGAAGTCAAACCAATTACAATTTAGACATAGGCGGACTGTATACAACATAACTTTTTTTGGTATCAAAATTCATTTTTTTGGTTGGATCAAAGACATCAATACATAACATAGAAATATTTTTCATATTTTTTTGATAATCTATTATTTTTCCACTTTCCACATGTGCAAAACATAGAGCTTGATTTTTGGTGAAAAACCTATGTTTAATTAAACTAAAAATAATACATAATAAAACCAAAATATATTAAAATTATACTTGATGGAGAGCTCATCTCAAGGACTATAATACTCCAATTGGGTTTGTCAAGTTGATTCCATTTTCATCCTCAACCTGAGCTTTAAAACCCAAAATTTTGCAGAAAATTGCGCATGGAGGGGGAGAAGGGCAAAAAAAGGGTGTTCTAGGGAATCCCCCTTCTAGAAAAACCATCTTTAAATAACATTTAAAAAAGAAAAACCCATTAAAGGGGGGTTCACTAGAACCCCCTCTTCTATCAAACCCTTTAAGGGGTTCTAGCAAACCCCCCTCAAATTTTTTTTGAGTGTCCAAGCAATTTTTGTTTGTTAATGCAATTGTAACCCACTTATGTGGGATCACCCTATAATATTGTCATCAAAAGGTATGAAATCTACATCTCTAAGAGGAATGAGATAATCTATGGCAAAATCCTCTAGGAATGAAGAGATATGAGGGTCTCGATGGATCTCCCAAAGTCAAGTCGAAAGTGTGTGGGGATAATTAATGTTTGATACAACACACATAGTTTCAAGATCAACACTAAAACAAATTACTCCAACAATATGATCACTAATAATACCCCATGTTGAACATCAGTGTGTCATGTGGGAATCCAAGTTATCTGAGATTCTAGGTTTTTCATTCATAGTTGGAAGGGAAGGTTGAGGTTGTCGCTTCTAGGAAATTAAAACTAGGGATTGATAATGAAGTGGAAATCCAAGCTCTAGTTTTGGGCCTTATAGTCATTTCTTAGATGGTTTGTCACAAATTATAACTAAGGGGGACTCAATGATATTGGATAATGCAATCAAAAGGAATTTGGTGCCCAACTATAGATTGGATAATTAATTACAAGAGGATTGGGGATTGCTTGATTCCTTCATCAGCTCTAAATGCTAACACAACTATTTCCAAAGGTGAATATGGTTATGGAATCTTTGTCCACCCTTGTAATTGATGAGTCTAAAAGATGTCACTTCTTTTAAGTCCCTTGAAGAGTGAAATGATAAAAAATAATCACACTTTAGGAAGGTGAGAGGATTGCACATTGCCTTCTCCCTTGTGTAATTTATAATAAAATTATTCATAGATACACACAATTCAATGGGTTCATATTTACTTTATCACATAACATGACTTATAAACTAATTATTTTTCATTCCTTTAGGTTACAATTAATCCATCATGATTTACATGTAGGGACATCCTTCATGGTGACAACCATAGGTCATTTAGCTCTTATCAATGTATTGGCTTTGAGAAGATTTGACACTAGTTCATATTATTGCTTTTAGGATTTGGTTGGTGTGTTTTTCATTCCCTTGTGGTGGGCTTCATTTTTGCATCGTGGAGATTCTTGGCTCTTTTCTAAGCTAATAATTTTCTTACCCACCTGTAGCTGCTTCTACTCATGGCTATGGAGGAAGTAAAGTTACACTCCAAGAAAAGCGAGATAGCTTTCTTTGGTTACATTTCCAAAATTTAACTACACAACTTGTCTTTAGTCTTAACTCAAATATAACAATTTTTAGGCCATTTTGGTGGTGCTTGATGCATATTTCATGAATGATAATGACTTGGACATAGTAAATTATGATATTGCTACAAAATTCATCTTTAAACTCCAATTCTTTTAAGGAATCTTTTTATGGCTAGCTTTGTAGCCTTGTTCCACATCAAACCTACGTACATTCTTGGTGTGTGTGTGTGTGTGTGTGTGTGTGTGTGTACTAGCTACTAAAGAAATATTAATAACATGGTAAATTTTTTGTTTTTTGTTTTGAATTTTATATTTATAAATAATAAAAATTTAATTTCACATAAAATAGAAACTCTAATTAAAATTTTATTTTTGTTTAAATTATATCCCATCATCTATACCAATCTTTCTACCATAATTGTTTTTTATAGATATTAAATTCACTATCAAAAAATTAAATTGTCACTTTCAACAATGATACAAATATTTAAAAAATATTTAAATATTTAAGAAAATATTTAAATATTTAATTCTTTCCCCACAATTAAATTGTAATAGACTTATATAAATATAATAGACATCTAAAGAAATATATTTCTTGACATATTTTAAATAGATTTTTTAAAGATACATATACCAATTTTTTATTTTTAAAAAGAAAATCTTAAATATATCTATTAAAAAATAGAAATTATAATCTCCAAATAATTATCCATCCTCAATACTAAATTTAATACCCATTTTAAATAACAAATTTTATATAAATATCCATATCTCTAAGATAGTATATTTACAAATATCTATATTAATTATATTTTATTAAAAAATATTTATAATCATTTGCTGGTCAAATTTAAGCCCAAACATTTATAATGCTATGCAACTTTTGTTTTTTATATTAATTTGGTCATTTTCCTTTCACTACATGATTTCTTTTCGTTAATGAAACAATCAGCTTTTCTTGGTCAATATAAACTTTTTTTAATTGGAAAAAAAATTATTAAAAAAAATTAAAAATTAGGAGAACTATTTCGAGGTATGATCAACTTGTTCAATTCTAAGCATTACGTGTAGACTTCTCATATAATTCCCATATAAGCTTCGTAATCAAAATCCTTTTGTATCTTTGAAAAGTTTCAATTTTTAATTTATTGAATACCTAATACTAACGACAAAAACTTAGTGACAATGCCACTCTGTAATCCTTACAACCTTGGCAATCGCTCCAATACAAGTGAAGACCTATAAATCAAACTATCGAAAAAGACAAAAATAAATGGGTTGCTAATTGGATCAATGAGAGCCACATTGTAGTAGGAGGTAGTTGTCTTGCCATTATTAGTAGTGACCTAAAAGGATAGACTTTGCCTAATAAAGTAGTTGCAAGCATTGTGAAGTTTGTCCCCAATTTTATGAGAGTGGTAGCTACCAATTTTTAGAACCTTTGATGGACATTGCATGCATATCCACTACTTTGTCCATATGTTAATAATCATCAAATTGAAGTAGGAATTCTCATTGATGATGAACTTGATTCCATCTTTATGTGGTATGGCACCTATGAACAAACAAATTATGTAAGAAAATTGAATGTTTAACGTAAGAAGCACAATTTCTTATCAATTCACTTAGCCTATTCAAATTTTCCTAATGCTAGATCAAATAGCACTGTCACTAATCATTTAGCAAATTCTTTAAATGTTTTCTATAATATAAAAGTCTTTGTATGCTAAACCATCTTATGTGAATGTATATTATTAAAATTTTCAACTATAAATAAATCAATGTCACAGTGTCATAAAAATGTTGGGAATAATGCATAAAATATTCTATAACCTAATAATCTAGGTACTATTGTTGAATTTTTTATAGCTAAACAATTTAAAGGTATAATTGAAAGCTTGGAATTGGTATTGATGTAACATACATTTTTGAAATGCAACAATTAAAATCTATATTGTAGAATAAGCACAACAAATTCTAAAAAAATTGTAATAACACGACAATTTAGATAAAAAAAAGTATTAAATTTTTGGCCATTATATAATTTATTGTAACTAATTGTGAGATTTAACAAAGTGGCTAGAATTTGAGTTTTAGAATTTAAGGCTTTGAATTTAACTAGGCAGGTATTGCAATTTCAATCAAAGTTTGAGTGACTAACCAATGCAGACAAAATTCACTACATTTGAAGAAATTAGTGTTGGATTGGTGATTTTTCTTTGTATTTTATAGGGGAAACTCTTGTGTAAGATAGAAATTTCAGTTTTTTAGGGATGTGCTTCTAACCATAAACTTGGAAAAGAAAATAAACTAAAACTAAAATAAAATTATCTTTTTAATTTATGACTTAATGAAATTTTAAAAAGTCATTATTTTATTTTAAGTTAAAAAAAAAAAACCACTTATTAAAATGACTTAAATTTATAATACCTTTAAAAAAATAAAACAAGAAAATAAGAAGAAGGTTATTGATTTGAAAACTATTATTTGACAACTTTAAACTTTATTGATTTGAAAACTATTCTTTGACAACTTTAAACTTGATTGGTTTGAAAACTATTCTTTGACAACTTCAAACCTGGATGACTATGATTTGTCATACGCCAGTTTGTCCTCGAAATGTGAAGCAGTCAACTCAAAGCCTGAGAAAATGGTGCTGACTAATTATAGCTTCCAAGTTGTGAAAGCTTTATTCTGTCTTTACAATAGTTAGATGATATGGACCCCAACTTCTACATCATATGATACAAGATTTATTAATTAATAAGAAGCTTTCAGGAAAAATACAAAGTTTTACACTGTACTGTGATTTCCTTTTTCATTGTCCACATAAATCTGGAGTACTACAAGGTATTGGGAAAAGTCTATTTGTGCCCACTTCGAATCATATAATAAACAAGGGCTACGTTGTAGCTGGAGTCCTTGCCAAATGCCAAAATTATGGCAAACAGTAATAGAAATCGAGTTGAAGTTTATGTTTGGAGCAATTATGGGTACACAAAAAATATTGGCCCTCTCTGCATTAACTATAAACTCAAATATAATAAAAATTTGGCACTACCTTTTTTATTAATTATAAACTCAAATATAAAGCCGTATGTTTTTGTTTGTTGGCATTCTGTTCAAATATTGGCATATGTAAACAAGAGTATGGACACAAGGGCAACGCAGACGAAGAAATGAATTGTTCAAAACATATTTGCTACCATATTGTATTCCATGAGACCAGATTTCTTTGAGTCATTTTGTTTGACATTTTAATTCATGTTGCAGGTCCAAATGGGAGTGGGAAAAACTCATTTTAATTCATGTTGTAGGTCCAAATGGGAGTGGGAAAACTCTTTATTTTGGTTGTTTGGAGGCCTTTGACCATTGGTGGTTGGCAGTGTTACAAAACTAGGGTCAGAATCAGATCTCAATAATGAAATATTTTATGTGAGATCTTCCTCTTTATGTGCTTCAAGCCTTTCACCTGCAATTCAGGATTTCTGTATGAATGCTTGATCTCTACAAGCAAGCCTAGTGACATTTGTCTAAAATTTTATGAAATCTTTTTAAGAAATCCATTTTGTGCATAATCTGCAACCATATTGAGAGAGATTTGTTGGGAATTCTGAGCATGGTGTACTGGACACTAGCTTTTTTTAGTTGTACATGTCATTGCCTTTCAAACAAGCAAATTATATGGTAGGCAGTTTGATAAGTTCTCAGATAAAATTAGTAGACAACTTATAATACTTCAAACAAAAGCATTTATATTACAACTATGAACAATCAGACCTGCTATATAATGGTAGCTAGAAAGAAACATCTGATAAAAAGGGAAGGGTGAGACAAATGTTACAATGAAAATTTAGATCATTTAACAGAAAAAGTCACAATCAAATATTACAAATGCACCCCAAACACATTTTTTCTAGGGTTAAATTGTCTTAATAATTTTATACTAATTTTTTCCATCAATCTTCCTATTTTGAGAGAAATGGGAAGATTTTCC
The DNA here is from genome assembly GCA_007258455.2 of Sequoia sempervirens. Lineage (NCBI taxonomy): Eukaryota > Viridiplantae > Streptophyta > Pinopsida > Cupressales > Cupressaceae > Sequoia > Sequoia sempervirens. The sequence goes on from VDFB02271358.1 coordinate 573,114,724, forward strand.
TTTTTAACACATTCTGAACTCCTAAGGATTATCCCACCATTCTTGAAGGTTCACTTGTATACCATAATCACCAGCCATGACTGCAGGCTGTACAATACATAATAACATATACAAAATTGTTCCTGCCATTCTGGAGGAGGTTCTCCATGACTTGCTAATTCTTCAAATGATTTTTTCCATACAGAGGCCAAAATAGCCTTGTCTTCTATAATAAAGTAAGCTGCTCCAGTGACTGCATTTGTCCCTAAATAACATGCATATTAATAACGTGTACTCAAATTCCATGCTAGTAAGAAAGAAAAGAAACAAAGTAATATAAACCAAGGTCCAACTTACCTAAAGAGATGATATGTTCCTGAGCAGCATAGTTGAGATTCGCCCTTGCCTAAGGAATGACCCGTGCTGCCATTAACTGTAGTTGTAAATTCATATCAATTTCATTGTATTTTAATAAGATTCAAGCATGAACATAAGTAGTAATTTGTAGTAATGACCACAGGGATTGCAGATGCAATGATACATGCAATTGTTGCTGCCTTTGCCCCTGCTTTCACCCCATCTGTATACAAATACATGTCAATATCCACATTCACCAAACATAAATAATTTTCCCTGCTTTCCTAACAGTTACCTATTTACGTTGTCTTTAACACACATCTAACATAATGCTAATATGATCAAATAAAAAGTGGAATAGTCGAAGGTAAGTATGAATACAATGACTACTATGAATACAATGACTACCATGTGAGCATTGCCTCGCAGTGAGTTGAGTAGTGGAATTAGGCTGGTGATTTGAGCTAGCTCCAAATTTTCCCTGCCAACAGCAAAATCCAAACACTGACCTCATTATTAGGCTGAGGCGTCTTTGACATTTGAAAGGAGAGAGTTGCTCATTATTGGCATTTTACTAGTGTAAACAAGCTTTTAGAAACAGCAAGTGGAGTATTAACCCTTGGTGAAAGTTACCTAAGCACCATTTCTGGGAAAAACAAAACTTATAACAGACAAAGCCTAAGCAAAAAGGTGGAAAAATCCATCGAAGAGATGAAAACAGAAAAATAAACTCACCCAAATGTATTGTTTTCACTCAACAAAAGAGCATTATTTTCATTCGAAATGTCTAGATTATTGAAGATAGCTAAGGTTTGAAATATTTTATTCTTTTTTTCCTAATTGATGGTGTTTTCTGATTGGAGCATTATTTTACCCCAAGTATTTTTGCAAATGAGATTGACAGATCTATGTTTTGTCATCGGTACATTGTTATTTTAGTTCAACGTTTTCTTTTTTGAAAGCTTTGAAATTTGTAAAAAGGTTAAAGATTGAAAACAGCAAAAACAATCAAGTAAACAATGTTTGAACAAATACTAAATGTGCTGATAAAAAGTCAAATGCAGTGACATTTAGCAATGAATTATTTGTTGCAAAGTAGAGACAGTAACATGCTATTGCCTAAACATAAGAAAAATGCTAATTGCACAAGTAAGGACCAGAGCATGTCTTTATCTGTGACCTGGGATTTTTGAGCCTTTCGGCTTGAGTGTTGCAGGGTGTGTTTGTAGTTGTTGTTTCATGCTTGACCAATAAACCATCTCATTGAGAATCTCTGGGAAACACCTTTTATACAATGTAAAAGTCTGTGCACAAATCATAAATTAGAAGCATCAGTCTTTATCTGAAGTGAGAACATAAACAATCCAACCTATCATTTTCTAAAAGAATATGGGTATAATACAAATAGGTATAATATTGATGATATGCATAGACATGCCCAATACGTAACTATAGACATAAAATCAAGTTGTTTTGCAAAACTTTCATGGTGGCATGTAAAACTTGGAGCAAAGTCCATTCATATGTAAACATAGAGGCAAATATATTATACAAAAGAAATCAAGGAATATTTAAGGTTAAAAAATTCTATCAATTAAAGGTGTAAAGCCAAAATCCACAGCCATTGGAGCATTGACCAACTGTCTTAGTTCACTGCGATTTTGAATTTGGCAATGTTTTTTTAGAAGCTTCAGTTTTCTATGCAAATCATAACAATGTATCCCTATGACAGATGTAGGAGTCTATACAAATTTGTCAAGAATAAACAACAAACAAGCAATAAAACAAGTATGATGAGATACTGCTTTAACTGCTTACGATAACAAGAATGGAGTATATAGAAAAGTCAATAACATTGTCTTACCATTTGTTGTATGATGGGGCTACAATCAAGTTTTGCAGTTACAAAATGAGTTGTTACAACAGTCGATTTTAGAGCTGAATGAAATGCTTGAGAAACATTGCAGATGTGTATTCTGTCGCTGCATGGAAAATCAGTCATAGTAGATAATTAAAGATATGGCCTGGTCCTTGTATGTGCAATGTGGCTTTGTGTTGCCTAGACAAATGCATATTCCTGTCTTTTCTTTGCATAGAAAAACAAAAGAAAAACAGTGCATTTTTTCAAACAGTTCACTGCCTTGTCTATGGCTTGTCATGGCATTCCATCACCATGAGACCACATTTCTTTGAGACATTTTTTTGAACAGTTCACTGCCCTGTCTATGCTATTGCTTACTATTATGTTTTAGGCTTTTTAGCCATAGCAGCAAGGCAGTGAACTATTTGATAAAATGCTTTGGTAGACATGTATGAAAAATACGGTAGCATAGACAAGACACTGAACTGTTGGGAAAAATGCCTCAAAGAAATATGGTCTTGTGGTGACAGAATGCCATGATTTCTCCAAGCATCCATAGCTTGTTTGAAAGCGCCTGTTTTAGGCTTTTAGCCATAGCAGCAACACAGTGAACTGTTTGATAAAATGCTTTGGTAGACATGTATGAAAAATGTGGTAGCATAGAAAAGGCAGTGAACTATTTGAAAAATGCCTCAAAGAAATGTGGTCTCATGGTGATGGAATGCCATGACAAGCAAATGATAAAACGTAAAACATAAACCTTGGGAGGACTAGACAATATGCTAGTGATTTCAGCTTCATCAATGAGAGGATTGGGCTCACAGATGGTTTCTACCATTCGAAGGAAATACAGTGATAAGAGAAGTGGGAGGCCAACAAGGGTCCCTGGGAAGGCCCTGTTCAAGAAAACAAAAGAGACAGCATGTCTTGGCAGGGAAGATAATGCTCTATCGTGGGTCCATTTTTTAATTGGGGTTCAGGACATGTTATGCAAATTGCAACACATAGAGCAACCTAAAGGGCCAAAACAATTCCTCTAGATGTGTGTTACTCATGCAAACTTTGACTAGTGAAAAACAACCCACTTGATTGACTCCAAGAGTAGATGATGTTGGGCTGATGCAAGCAACCTGTAATGAAAAAATAAAAACCAATCGTGCTGGGAAGATAATATCTGGTAATTTAAACACAGACCTGTTATTGGTACAAAATTCTAAATTTTGTGTTTTATTTACTATCCTAGAGTTAAAAAATAGACAAGGCATGTAATTTTCCTACCGAACGCTCCAAGGACTGTATTAGAGAACATAATTGCAGGGAAAACACATGTTAGATTTGTTGAAATGCTTTCAGAACTTTTGAGTACCTACACTTTGCAGGCACGAAGCCAAACTACACAACATGCATGCAGAGCAGGTTGAAGAGTACCATTGAATCTTAAGTGAAATTCTAAAAAAATAATTATGCAGATAACCATGAGATAAAGAGTTAAACCTCAAGTGCAGAGTAAAATACAAACGCTTGATTGCAGAGTCGGACAGAATTGCAGCCATGAGAATGGGGTAAATCCCTGAAACCCTAAAAACATGCACTTCTGTAGACTCGGGGGTGTGTAGAATGAGAATGCACTTCTACCAACCATTTTTAGCAGACTCGGGGGTGTGCAGAATGAGATTTTTTTTATTTTGTCATAGAATTCAATAGATCCACACCATACCAGGTTGAAACTTCAACCTGCGACTCCTAAGCTGTCGGTTAGGCATGTATACAAAATGTGTAAGTGCATACTAGCATTTCACGACATCAACTATTTTGCCACTATAGTCTCCATTAAACATTGCCTAAGAAACTTAGGATATTTGCTGTATATTTTTTGCTGCTTGCTTTTGATTTGTCACAACATTTTTTCTTTAAATTTTAAATTGAAAATGACTAAAAGCCCAGCAAAAATATCACTTACCGATCAGAAGAAAGAAAAACTAGCAAAAATTAAAATTTAAAACATCAAAGCATATAAACTATAGGTTAAACAGTTTTGCGCGACTCCCCAAAAAAGAACTAATAGCAAAAACTGCAACAGCGAAAACATTAGTCTCCGCCTATAAATAGGCAGGGACTAAAAAGTCTCTTTCCTTTGGAAAAGTAGACGCTTGTTTAGGATAACTGCTAGAAGAAAGTATTTTCTTTCCTTGTGGCACGAAGTTGACATCTACTAACATTTGTTCTTGTGCAACAGTGCACGACTTTATAACTTGGATATCTGGCAAAATTTCTGTGTTCTTTATGCTTTGATGAATGCCTAAATCTACTCCAAATCTCCCATCTTTGCCCAGCATGGAAGGATTGTTGCATTTGAAAGTTTCTTAAGCCTTTTAAATAATCCATTCAGTGAATCCTGCAATCAATGACATTTCTTTGAGGCACTTCTCAACTAGTTGATGATTAAACATCTTACATCTGACAAAGTCCCTCTACGTTTTATAGCTTCGATGAACTCCCAAACATTCCAAAGCTCCCATTCCTGAACAGACCATGTCTTCTAGTCTTCGCTCACCATTTTAGGGAAAGCAAACAAAAATTTACCATTCCATTATGAAGAAAAGGTATAAAGAATTTGTGAACTCTAAAACAGGCCAACAAAGTGCATTTTGGCCATTTAGAGGTTTGACAAAGAATGCCTTTCAATCGCATAACATTCCCAGACATTCGTTTGATATTGAAGACTGGTAGAGTAATCACATGATACAGTAGAGATGAATTAAAAATATTCCTGTGAAATCAATCAAAACTTTCTGGAAGCATAACTACCATTAAATAACTCTTGAGAATGCATTGAAGCTCTGTAAAAAAAATTATGCTTATGAAGAAGTCTATCATATTCTATTGAAGCCCGTAGTACTGCTATCAAGACCTAATCAATCGCATAATCAATCACATGTTTATCTTCGCATAGATTCAGAGGCAAGTAGAGTATGCTAACCTAATTTTAGATAAATTTTTGATGCTGATCAACTTGGCATTTATGACTAAGGTTGAATAATAAAAATGTTCAATATTTCAAATTTAACAAGCTAATGTGACAAGAATTTGACATGTAATTTAGGACATCGACCTAAACATGGGATAGTGGCATCTATTTTAATTTAGCGGATGCAAAAAAGTTTAAATTTGTTGAGGTTAAAGATAGGGATTACAAGATTACGATTAAATAATTACACTTACATGTATAAGCATGTTTTTTGATAGTAGATCAAATAGTCGATATCTACTGTATGGGTGTCTAATCTCTTTCAACACAATATACAAGATTGATCCATAAATTTAGGGGAGTTATGTTGCATTTTGATACATCATATTATGAATTATAAATGAGACATTTCAACCTTCCTCTACGAGCATTAAACTTCACTAATGGTTGCTTATGCATATGCATCAAAGGAATAAAATAAAAACATCTCAAATGTACAATAAAAATTAGCATCACACAAAATAAACATCCAATGCAAGATACAATAAAAAAGCCCTCAAATGGGTTAAAAACTCACAGAAGAGTGGCCTATGCTCCTCATATCACTAATCCTTTTTCTTACATATGAATATGTTGTCTTGTGAACTTACAAAAATCTACATTTCATACCAAGTTTTTTATATCCACAAAGTTAACTCGAAGATGATCGTGACTTTGTTATACTCCGTTTTTGTTTTACCAAGTTACTTTTAGTTGTTACATTAAAATGTGTTTTGATACTTGATAATGGCATTATGTTATTGTTACTTGACTTTTAGTTTTCAGCTGAAATTAGGTAACTTAGTGTTTATTCTTTTGTGTTTCTGTTTAAACATTAAAAGATCCATCATATTCTGCTAAGTTCATTAAATGTGCATAAAAGAGATTGTCAAAACAGATTGCATTTATTCTAGTTTTGCAATTACAGACAAATAAGAAAAAGAACCAATATGTATTGCAAATGTGATCTTTATTGATAATCATGAGCATATAAATGTCCCTCACAAGCCAAGGGACTAGCTATCCTAATGCTTATAAAGAAGAGATTATACACATATAGATAACATAAAATAAATTGCATATAAAATGAAAAGGGACTCGTCATTGCCTGGTGGAATGACAAATCCTGTTGGCTTGGCCTCGCATCATCTCGATGCTTCTTGCTGCTTTGCTTCCGTTTGACACCCTCCTCACTACTCCTAGGTCTCTTGCATTGAATAAAAACAGTGTTGTTAGAGAAATGAAAGGTCCCTGATCAAAATTATATTCAAAACATCCATAAACATATAATATAATGTCTACAAGCATTAAAGTAGTAGCATACCATAAGTGTCCCTGAAAACAAGAAAGGAGTGATCAAACACACCTATGATATGCTTTGTTTATCTAATTGGTTTATTTCTTGTGCATATTTAGGACAAGTCTTGTTACTATTCTGATTTAGCTAATTACAACATGTGGGGTGAAATGTGGCTTCCACGAGGGTAGAGCTCGACATGTTGCCCTCTAATATTTTAAGAGGGATAGGAAATTGAGCAACTTGATCAAATCAATGATAAACATGTTATTATGCATTAAATCAATAGGGAATCACACCAGTTGATCAACTTTCATTATTAGATTCAAAAGATGCAACACATAATGTGAGTTGTCAAGAAATTCATACTTCATCTTTTCATGGTGAATCAATCAATAGGATGCCATTATGTCAAAAGGAAGGTACATTTTGTTGGACATGTCTTTCAATCATCTTAAGTGAATCCATGATCCATTTTATTAAAAGAAGTAAATGATTTCAGTGATGCATCAAGTTCAATTATGCATCTCTTGAAATAATGAAGGAGAAGTAAAGTCATGCCCAAAACCATCATGATTCATATGGGGCAACAAGAAGGAACATAGATAATCATGCATTGTTGCATGAAAGACACTGTTCAACTCATCTCACTTCAACCTTATTGGACAAGCACACATTACTAAGGATGGTGAGCTTTCAAGTCACCACCATAAGTGACATATGTCTGCTCAGTTTGATAAAAGCAAGAGGATATGGTGTTTGTTTATTGCACAAGATCAAAAGGATCTAGGTGTTTGTGAAGACCAAGTAACAAACCTATGGGAGCAGCAAGCAAGTGTTAAGGAAAACATGAAGATTGGGACAGTCCTAAAAGAAAAATGCATGCTACCTCTCATGCTACAAGACGACAAAAATGAATGTATGATATGGGGCAGCAAAGGTTCTAAGGTTAGAATGCAATATCCCTGCAGTGCACCTTGTGTCAAAACAATCAATGCACAATGCCTCATAATGACAGGACAACAACAATCAAAGAAGCATGTATGACAACAACAATCAATGAGCAATGACAATCTTGTATCACGGGAGCAAGATGCAAAGTGAAGCAAAATAATAGTGATGTTAAGGTACAACAAGTCTCCATGAACTCAAAGAGCTATGCACTATTCACTTTGAACAAATTAGTGATCATCCACTCAATATAGGCACAAACAACCATTTGATGCTACAAGACAACAAGGTCCAAAAGACAATGTATTTCAACAATAAATTAACAAAATGGAAGAAAATCACTTCACAATACCATTGCATGTTGAGACTACAATGAAAAAAGTGAAGCAACCATCTACATTAGCTACATCCATGTGATATCAGGAAAGGTTCAAAAGATAAGACATTTCAAACAACAGTGCTTCAAATGAAACAATGCATGATCATGATTGAAGTGCAAGAGAGGAGGTGAACATTTGAAAAGCATTGGAAAAAGGACAACCAAATAGGACCATATGATGATCAAAATGCCCTCTCATAGTCATATCATGTCATAGATTCAATAATTGTATTTGCAAAGAATTATCTATTTTGAATCTATAAACTAACATCAATTGCAATTTTAGAAGGCTTGTTCCAGTGTAAACAAAACTCAGTATCTAGAAAGTAGTGAGGGCTGCCAACTGTGTTACAGCCATGCCATGCATCTTAAATACAGAAAGGAAAGAATAGTGAAAAGTAATGACAATATTTTAAAGATTAAAGTCCTTCAAAGATGGTGACAAAACAATGAAGGAATCTCTCTGTTAATGATTGACAAGGTGTTGTGATGGTAAAGTCATAAGATCAAGGGTTTCACAATGACAGTGTCCCTTCATGACAGTATGACAAAGCTCTGGTGAAGTATAGCAATACAATGGGGAGATTATATTAAGTATCCATAACATGAGATCAAGTCTCATAAAGATAAAAGCAGTAACATGGGATTATGATAGAGAAGATTTGGGGCCAGTCTTATGACAATTTGTATTGACAGGGACAATATTATTCACCCCAAACATATGACAGACCTCTAACAAGAGGAGTCCATGTATGTAAAAACAAATCTCAGGTTGAAGCCAACCATTCAGTCCTCTTGACTGTCACAACTCTAAAGGTATGCCATAGTCATAAAATCAAAGTTAATAAGGAAATACATTGTCATTTTTTTTAAAAGGTTACAAGAAGATAAAAGTATGTAGCAAGTGTATGTGATTAAGAGATTTCATGAAAGCCTATATCGGTCATGCATAGTGAGAAAATTTAAATGGCAGTGAAGACAGTTCTCCATGTGTCAAGTGAGGGACATTTCAAAATTATCAATATCATGGTCACCATGCTGTAGTTCAAATGTTTGGACAACATGATCATGCAAAAGGTAACAGTGGCCTTGAAAGAAAGAGAAATGATTATGCAAGAGCAATTCCAAGATGTTGAATGTAGGAGAACATAAATAGAGGATAAGTCTAAGATGTAACTAGACTACTTATGCCAAGAAAAATGCATAGCGCTATGAAGGAAGATGAATTAAAAAATGTAGTGGCTAGATTAAATACACTGCAAATGAATTCAACATGTTTTGAAGAGAACTTGCTAGCTTTAGAGGCACAGTTAAAGTTTTTTGATGGAAAAAAATGAGGAATGTGATGAGCTAGCTAAACAGATAGAAGACAATTTTGTTGAGAATTTTAAAAGGGATTTGGAATCAGACTATTTACAAGTAATATATGAGTCAAGGGTAAATGAAATGGAGCAAGTTTTAACTAAACTAGAAGAAGAGATTCATAGGCTTCATCAAAAGCTTGAAAAATATGAGCAAGCACAAGATGCAATGAACAAAATGGAAGGCTGAGCCATGACATTGAAATACAACGAATGCAAAAGAGGTGTAGAGTCCTTGACTCATGCCCGTATTGTGCAATGGCATTGAATCATTTTACAAACCCTTTCTTATTAACAAGGCAACATCTTCTTGTGGAACAATTGGTTGGGTAGCTCTTTTTTTAACTGATCACCTCTCATGAAATCTCATTCACATTATAATCTTGCACATTTTTTAAAGCAGAGGAGGGATTTTCTTAAAAATGGTTTTCTACAGGAAACATACAGCCATGGATGCATACATAAAGGGCTTTTGATTTGCATAAATATAGAAAATTCCCAAGAGATTCACTAAAAAATAAAACATATTCATCATTTCATTTCTTTCTAGAGCTCGAATTGAGCTTATATTCATTGAAAAGGAAAGAGAAAATCAAGATACATATCGGATGGAGTTTACCTAAGTTCATTTGTTTATTTTCTTTAAATGTGCCAGTCAAAACCTTTATGGGAGCTTTAGAGAATCACTTCAATGGTAGCCAAAATTTAGGTGAAGCTTTTACAAAAATAAATCACAAAAGACTTGCATCAGAAAGTATTCATAGCCGTGGCCTTGGAGGCTCGAGTGGCTTTCAAATGGAGAAAAGGAAGCCAAATTTGTCAAAAGAACAACATTTACCTCATTTCTAGAAGTGGTTTCCATTCAGAAAAAATCACTCAAAAATGGCCGAAAAACCATTCTACAGTGCAACCATTGAAACCCCCATGGCAGCCAGAGGTGGAGTTCCAAAATGCTCAATAGAGAAATGAGGGATTTTGCATTTTTTTCATTTTTTTTGAGTTTAGGGTTTGAGACGCTATTGGTGCCAACTAAAGGTATTTTGTTACCTTTGTTTTAAAAAATTGAAACACATTTTAATGTTTTATGTGGGCCAAATGGTGAGTTATGACTTAGGCATTTCTTTGCCTTGTATTTCATATTGAATCATATGCCTTGCTTTTAAAATGTGCCAAGTCCCAAACCATGTGTCTTTGACCTTTGAGACATGTATGCCTTGAAGACTTTTAATTATGCCTTCCAAAGTTTGTGGGGTCCCTTATGCTCATATAGGCTGAATATTGGGCCTTTTGTTTGTCTTTGAAAATCAGGGTGGTTGACTAAGTGATGGCCATGTCACTTTTAGCTTTGAAGTGCAAAATGAAGGTGAGTTAGAATTGATCAAATGCCTTGGAGGAGTTGAGTTCTTGCTTAATGCTTTTACAAGCATTTAAGTATATCATTATTTTTCATTTTGTTAATTGCAAAACATTAGTCAAGTGATTTGTAAATCACTGTTATTTAATGTTATTTATTTGATGCAAAATATTGATGTAATCCAAAAGGTGGCAGGGCCTCTTTTTGCATTCTTTTGAAATGTAAAGTGATTTGTTTAAGTGATGTATTATAAATCACTTAATCGGGTTATGATTGTTTCGAATGCAAATTAGAGTCTTGTTTTATGCAAAGGCACTAAAGGTGTGAGTCAAGTGTGGGTCAATGCTTGTGTGAAGACCAATGATGACTTGCAGACATGAGGGGTGTGTGAGGTTGTTTTGACTGATTTTAGAGAAAAAGGGGTTGTTTGGAGGCATTTTTGTCACATTTTTAGTGTGACTATTGACTTGGCTTAACTTTGCTTCATGTGGAGGGTAGTTTGGAGAGTTTCTAGAAGGTGTTTTTTGGCCTTTTCTGCTGCATCTGACCAAAACCTTCTAGATGGACATGTGTGAGAGGATTTGGTTGTCTTTTGCTTAAGTAACTTCAATATTTGTGATTGAGTTAGTTCTTTCTTTCTAGCAGAGTGATAGCTTGGCTTTGAAGTTATCTTTTTTAGCAAGAGCAGTATTGTAGCTCAAATGGACTTGTAATGATAGTGAGTACTTTGAATCAATGAAATTGAACTGTTATCTTCTCATTTCATTTTTTATTGTGTGATGTTAGTGATTGATCAGATTATTTGTGAAATTTACCTTTCCTTGTAGTCTTGTGTCATGGTTAAGCACCTATTTAGTAGAAAATGCATTGTTACAGTTTATAAGTTGTGTTAGTTCATGCAAGTGTTGTTAGTTGTGAGATTTTGTTTTCCTTCTAAGAGTCTTGTTAAAAGACCTCCTTATAAATTACTTATGTGAAATTCATGTGAAAATGAGTTGTGTGAACAAGGTTTTATGACATTGTTTTGAATGTGAATCGGTTGTTTACAGGTCTTAGTTGGTTTTTGGTGTATCACCCTAGGTAGTTTCGGTTAAATGTTCATTTTTATGCATCTTTTACCCTTTTCCTCATAAATCATTAGTTAGGTGACATCAAAAGGGGAGCCAACCCATAATCTGGAGGTTTGCTTTCAAAATAGGACACCCACAACCTGAAAGCAGTCCCATGTTACATCTAAACCCGCTAAGTTCTTTCACAACTTGGTATAAGGGGTACAGATTTGGATCACTAACAGTTATTTAACATTATGATAAAATTATATGCAATGAAATGTATTTGAATTTTGATGATTATATGTTATTGAATCAAGATTCTGATTATGTCATAATTTATAACAGCTAGCTATTTAAATGATTTCTAAGTGAAATGCAAGACTATTTTTCTTGCCCTCCAAAGAGAGAGGGAGAGTATCGCCGAAGAGAGGAATATAAACTTCAAAAAAATAGGTTATGCCATTTGATTTTTCACACAATCATGTAGGTTGATCCTAATCCTATCATTGATTCCATTTGTGTGTTATGATAAAAATTGAGTTGTGTCGAATCAAGTCATTGGGTTAGTCTAACCTAGTCGAGTCTTGGTTTTATGTTTTTGAAAAGGAAAATAAAGTGTTTAATGTTATATGTTTTTTTATGTTAATCAATTTACGAATATTGAATTTACAACATATAAGTTGATTATTATGAAATTGTGATAATTGAAAATTATATATAATATATATAGGTATATATGTATATATATGAGATAAAATACATATATATGTATGTATATATATAATACAATAGATGAGTTTTTAATATATATATAATGCAAATCACTATCAGAGAGGGTAACACTCTTCTATATATGTATAGTATTGACAATTTTTTTTATTATATATATATATATATATACATATTATGCAAATCACTATCAGAGAGGGTAACACTCTTCTATTACTTCACAAAAAATGGATTACATGAAAACAACCATTACATTGCCACTTCAGCGTGAGGTTGAATACACTGTTATCATCCCGGAACCTAACTCAACCAACCTACCTATTTGTGCATCAGTCAAAACATTATTTTTTTCTATTACATGATCATGAAAAAATTCAAAATTCCTTAAGTAGAAGGCTTCCCTAAACCTTTCGATGCAAGCCCCAACCTTCTTATTCTTCCTCACTTGCTCAAAATCCACCACATCACACATAGCCATGTTTGGGCCATTTTTTCGTAATTGAGGATGGCTTTGACTGCTTTATCAACATATTCATCCTTCAAGAATTGTGCCACGAGCTTGGCAACCTAACTTATTTCTATTCGTGCACACTTTATTTGAGAGGAAAACCCTAGTAGTGTGTCATCATGAATATGTGTCCCATCTAGCCTACATGTTCTCTGATCACTTGTTTAATTGCCCCTTTTATCTCCTCTGATTGGACTTTAAAAAGGTGCTCAATTTGGGCATCATTAATTTTTTCTACTTGGCTTTCCCTTTCTTCTCCTTGTTCCTCATTGTTAAACCTTTGAAGATATTTGCACACTATGCTTGGTAATTCAATCACTTTACTACCTGCACAATGAAACCACTCACTCACTCATACTCAGAGATAAAAAATACTCCTTCATACACATTGATGCTGCTTATATAGAGAAATGTTTTTGAAGACTTCTTTTTTTGGTACAAAATAAAGGAAAATCCCTATAGGATTTCACTGACACTTGCCAAATGTTTGTGTGTCAGATATTTACTAGAGTTATCTATTCAGATGCTTTCCATGCCTTGAAAATTTATAATAACTAGCTATTTGAATGCAACTTTATTTCTTTACCATTTCCTAGATTTGGGTTGGCTTTTTTCTTATACACTACTTCTACCAAAAATCTAATTGCTAATGTACCACACTAGTAGCGTTGGCACCAACTCAGTCTTATATAACAAGATTTGAATCTATACAATTACACTACTAATAGAAAAGGCTTCCCCTTTTTGATATTGTAACCTTGATTCAATTTGAATAGGGATTTTGGCTCAGAAAAACTTGTGGAAGATTGTCCTCTTAACACCATCGAATAGATTTGGTGTACTTTGATATGATAAAACTATTCAAAATCCCACCTTCACACCTTTTGAGGGATTTTTTCTACTTTGAGGATTGTCAATACTTTAGCTCGTTCGTTTAGAATATTCAACATTTTTATTGCCACTTCCTGATTGATACTTTCATTAGATAGCGTGTCTACCAGCATGTTTGCTTCCCTATAAATGCGAATGAACTAAAATCTCCAATTAGCTCCAACATGGGTGTTATCATTACTAACCATGTTTTTAACTTCCAACTTGGGACACTTTTTACTGGCTGCTCTTCCTATTATTTCAGAGTCACCTTCAATATCTATAGAGTGCAAATTGTTATCTATGTAATACTTAAGGCCTTCAGTTAAACCTACTGCCTTCGCCTCATTATGTGTACTTGCTAGTAACTTTATCAATGTTGCCCAAACCAATTCACCTTTGTCATTTCTTATCACAAAACCTACACTTGATGGCCCAGATTTCCTTTGAAGGTACCATCAAAGTTCATTTTTAATCTTCTTGTTGGAGGTTATTCCCATTTTGAATTAACTCTTTGGACCTTTCTCTTTAATAGGTATCCTTTTAGAGGATTGACTAGAGGCCATTTTCTAACCATATGCTAATCCCATGCAAAAATATGCCTATAGTGCTTACTTTTTGATATAATGTTGAAGTGCTCACTTATTCCTTCTTCAATTTTGTAGATTACACTTTCTATTAGAGAATTATTTTCCTTAAAAATCCTTGCATTACGTTCATGCCATAGTTGTCATATGATCATCACAGGTACTCCAGTCCATAATCATTCCATAGTCAAGCCTTTATCAATTTGAGGCCAAGCCTCAAAGATACCTTTCACAATGTTTAGAAGCATGCCTTTCCATTCTAGTTTGGCACGAAAAGTAGACCAATATATTTATGTGAATACACACTCCACCAATAGGTGGTTGATTGTTTCCCTGATTTCCTTACAAAGAACACATCTGAAAGGTCCCATCATACCAATGCGCATGAGTATTTCAATAGTTGGGATGTGACCATGTAGGGTCATCAATATGAATGTACTTGCTTTCAACAAGACAAACTTCCCCCAACACAAATTCTTTGGCCAACTAATATGAATATTTTCCTTACTTAAAACCTCATAGCCAATCCTTGAAGAGTAATCACCTGATTTCATAGCACACCATTTAATGATGTCTTCCTCCCCTGTGAATAAGAGGTGCCTCTTTCCTAGTTCAGCTTTAAGCCTTTCCTTTCAACCCACATCAACCTTATCAAATTTTTTCCAATTGTACACCCATCTCCCTTTCTGAAAATGAAGATCTACATACGACCTTAGATTGTCTCCATACATAGCACCAGTTATTTTAATTTCCCTCTCCATTTCTAGAATTTTATTCAGTGGAGCATAACCATTCCATGAGTCATGCCAGAATGAAGCTTGACTTCCATCTTTTATTATCCATGTCAAGTGATATGTGATCATCGATCTACAATTCAGAATGAAGTTCCATATTGCTGAGCCTTTCTTTGGATTTGCTATTGTTAAAATGTGCTCTAGTTCTAGAGAATAAAGATATTAAATAGCTTTGAGTATTCTACACCATTGTTCATTTGTTTTGTTGAACATATTCCAAGCAATTTTTTCCCCTAACGCTTTATTTTGTAACCACAAATATTTTATCCCCACACCTCCTTTTTCCTTTGGTAGTTTGATTGTCTCCCACCCAATTAATGAAATTCTTTTCTTTTCGTACACACCATCCCACAAAAGCTTTTGTTGGAAAATAGTTATTCGATTTTCCATTCTATTTGGTAGCTCCACACATACCAACATATAAATAGGAATAACAACTAAAATGGATTTCACCATTGTTAATTTGCTTGCTAAAGATAGCCATCGATCGTGCCAACTTTCTGTCTTCTGTTTGCACTTCTTAATTGTGTCCTCCCATAATTTTGGCTTTGTTTGATAAAAAAAAAAGAGGAATTCCTAGATATTTTGAAGGTATATTTACCACACTATATCCCAAAATATTTATGACACCAAACTGAATCCTTCTCCCTATGTTAAAAATAAAATATTTGACTTCTCTACGTTCACAACTTGTCCTGTCTCTGCATTGAAAGTTTCAATCACTCCTTTCATTGATTCTTCCTCTATAATGGATTCCTTTCCATACAATATTGTATCTTCCATGAATAATTGGTGTGAGGAAGTTGGTAGGGCCAAGGAAATTTCTATTCCTTCCCATAGCCCATCCCTGTAAGGTTTAGAGATATGTCTACTAAATGCATCCACCATAATGACAAACAAGAAGGGGATATTGGGTCTCCCTTATAAAGACTTATAGCACCATTGAAAAACTTGTAGGGAGATCCATTTATTATCACTGAGTATCTCAGAGAAGCTATGCAATAAAATGTCATGTCCCTTTTTCAAAATTTTCTAAAAATAACAACTTACTAAAAATAGTAAGTCGACAAGCCCAAAATACCAAATTACGATCAGTTGATAGATTGGGAAATATAATGAATTTTGGTGATTTGGCTGACAATAGTTTATTATTTAATCACCAAATATGGGTATGTGTAGGATCATGATGGGCCAAAAAGTGGCAAAATGATGGGTATTTGTAGGGTATGTGGTTGATGACTTTTTGTTTACCCAAAATTGATGAAATGAAAAGGGTTTTTAAAAAAGATTCTCAACTTTCCACCAATATAAATTATGCTTTACTTTGAATTTAATAAATAATTATTATTCATTTTCTATTTGAATTACGACTAAAGTCTTGATTGATAGGCTGATTGAAAAACATCTATAGTTTTCGAACAGTATCACATTTTTGGAATCCAAAAAATGCATCACATTCTATGCTTCACATACTATAGGATTAAAAAAAAAATGAATTTCATGAATTTTTGACCAAGTTATGGTGGTCAGACATAGGAGTTTTTATATTTTTTAAAAGTTGTAATAAAAAAATCATAATTAATTATTTACTTGGAAAAAAATTACAAAAAAATATGCATCACATCCCGACATGAGTCCTCTACTTATGTATAAAATCTTATAAAAAAATATTATAATTTTATTGTGGTTAGGGTGGTCAGACAGACACCTACTTATTTTTTCCTTGAAATTTAAGAGTACTCTTGCATTGAAATTTCAAATTTTCACAAATAGTTTTTTTTATAAAAAATAAACCTAGTAGTTTAGAAACTACATTCAATTTGCTACAGATTCTATTCTTACATATTTTTGAAATAATATAGATAAATTATTCAAATTTTTACGACAAGTTGCCTAACTTTGATTTTTCTGAATTTTTTGCCACTTAAGGGCCTATTTTTTCCATGATGATTATACACATACCCATATATTTATTTTAATTGATTTTCCTACTTGGACAAATGATTCCCAAATAGCTTATTTTCAACATTCAATGACCATGACAAGCCAAAAAAAGTGGCACAATGCATTGGGAGTGAAAGAAATTAGAGGAAACTTGGCTCCAGAGGTTACATGCATTACATGGAAGGGAATATCTCTCCTTGGTCATGGGTTTTTGTCTCCTAACTTGTAAATTGAAGTGGTTTCACATATATGCATGTTTTTAGCTTCATTTGGGTTCTTGTTGTTGTAGATTTTACTAAGCTTTGCTTAATTCTTCAAAGGATGATAAACTGATGAAGAGGGATCTCCAAGGCTGATAAACTAAGGGTTTTAGAGGCTCAAAGGTAGTGGTCTAGAGGGTCTTCAGGTGCAATTTCATCTAGGGATTGCCAGTGTGCTGAAGGGTTTTCATATTTCCTTGTTTTTCTAACAGTTTTAAGAAGATTGTCAAGATTATTTATGAGGTTTGCTTCAGATTTTGGATTTCAGTTGTTGTAGCTTTTTATAATAGCATTGTTCCTATACATTTCTGTTATTTTATATTTGAAACTGATATTTTATTATTTTGAAAATATTTTGTTTGTTGGATGAGTTTTCATTGAAGATAGTGTTATTCCGCAGTGCTTGCCAGAACATATTTTGGATTCAGATTTGGATAATAATCACAAAAGTAATTTTACATCCTTGAGGCTATGTATTTTCTATTATTTAATATGTTTCCTTGATATTTTTTCATCAATAAATTATTCTTGAGGTTTAGTTTCCTGCAGTGTAGTTCTATAGTGCCTGCTAGCACCCTTTTTGGGAGTATTTTGGGTTTGGAATATAAGTTACAGGAGTTAATTTCCATATTTGAAGTTGTGGTTCTACTATTTTTTGCTATGTAAAATCATTATTTTATCAATAAAAGAGTTGGCTTAAAGTTTGGTGAATTTATCCATAAGTTTGTGAGCTTGCAGTACATTCCAAGCTTCATTTTTCTCACTGTTTGGGGTTTAATTGTAGTAGAAAGTTTTGGTTAATTATATCAGATTTGAGGCCATGGTTTGGTGCAAATATTACTTATTTTACTTACATTTACTTTCACCTTAAGTCTAGAAAGGTAATCCTGAAGTTTGGGTGAAATTTGTGCAATCGGGTGCATGATTTGTGAACTTTATTATTGAAACTTCTAATGAATTTCAGTTTAGTTTGGATAAGTAGATTTTAGAGGGTTTGAATTAGTTAATTAATTTTTTATAATTTCCATTGCTGCAATTTTATCAAATTATAAAATAAATTTAATCTGGGACATTACAGTGGTATTAGAGGTAAGATCTTGCTAGCCTGTAGGTTATTGAGTTATTGATGTGAATCATGGGTTTCTTCAATTCAATGTTTAAGAGAATGATACAAAATGGAAATGCAAGAATTTTTTTTGATTGGTATGTAGAATACCAAAGTATTAAGGAATTTACAACATTTCAAGAATATTTAGAATGGATGGGTAGAACTATGCCCCAGGATGAAGAAATTGTTAGATTCTTTGAGGAGTTCCATAGTTTTTCTGAAGATTTCATGACTAAAGAATCATTTTATGATTTCTTCATATGGGATAGAGAGGAGGAAGAACAAGAGAAGATCAAGGAAGAAGAAAAATCAGAGGTTAAAGGAGAAGCATGTAAGAATGAGATAGTGGAACTAGAAAAGGTGATGTATACATCGTTGCAAATTCAAGATAAGGAAGAAGAGTCAAAATATGAGGTTGAGGGTTGTAGACACTTAAAAAGTCTTGATTGGTATTATACAATTGATTCTGATTAATTAACATCATTTCTTCGTAAATCACTTCAAATTCATAATTAATTAAATAGTCAATAGTATTTAGTTAAAATTCAACAAATTCGGCTATTAATCAAATAATTAAATTTATTGATTAATTCACCCTTCTTCTAACTAATTTTCATCACATTTAATTAAATCAAATCATTTAATTAAATCCTCTTAAATCCTCTTATTTGATTAAATCAATCAAATAAAATATCACAATCTCCTAATCCATTCCAATTAAT
This sequence comes from Sequoia sempervirens, assembly GCA_007258455.2. NCBI lineage: Eukaryota > Viridiplantae > Streptophyta > Pinopsida > Cupressales > Cupressaceae > Sequoia > Sequoia sempervirens. The sequence goes on from VDFB02271358.1 coordinate 573,133,844, forward strand.
TAATCCTAAATCACCTTTCTAATCAACATTAATAATTCTTCCAGCTTTTAACTCCTCAAGAGTTAAATCGACCCATAGTCAACTAACTAGGTTGCACATGAAATTCATTTCTTTTAATTTACTAATTTTTCTATTTATCCTCACAAAGGCATATTCCAAGTAATATTCCTCTCAATAGCCTGTCATTCAATTTCCCTCCAAAGGTTTTCAAAAAAAATTCACATCCTCAATAAATCCTCTTACAAATGCAATAACTTCTCTTACATCCTCTCAAATCTCAACCATATTCATTCAATTCCTCTTACAACCTTTCAAATCCTCAACCATTCTCATTTATTTCTCTTCCATCCTCCTCCACTCACACATTTCCCAAAATGTGCTCCACCTTCCTCCAATAGAATTGTGACACTTGAAACATTCTCATTGGCTCCCGTTTTATCCCACATTCATCAAATCCTCTCATTCTTCAACCCTTGGATTATTTAAATAGAAGCATCCTCTACACAATAGGCATCCACAATTTCATGCAAAGTCAGTATGCTCATTCCATCCATCAATCATCCAATTGCTATCACTATCTTTGAGGGAAATTGAAATTTATCAAATCCATTTTCATCCATAATCTTAGGTATTGTTACTCTACTCAAATTCATCAAGGATCTTGAAGCTTATCAAAGGGATTGGGAAAGGGCCACTTTCCACATCAAAGTGACACCAATCCCCCTATGGGATGGAGGTATGATCTATTTAGTTTGTTAACATGCTTTCCTTTTCTTTCTTTTGTGCTTTTGTTTCATGTTTTCATATTTTTTCGATCAATAATCTCATAGGGAATGATGTTTGTGCTAATTTGAATGACTAAACTTGTTTGTGTTGTCTTTGTTTAGCTTGGTGCAAATAATTGTTCACATTTTAGCACTAGAAGGAGGGCTAACCATTTAAAATTTTGCAAATTTTGCTTGAAAATCACATTTTTGTAGGTTCTAAGAAGTGGTGTTGCCCTTGACATTACCATAGTGTGATGTTTGCAAATATAGCACCGCCTTTGCAAACATAGCCACTTTTGTCATCGCAAAGTTGCCTTTGAGGTCGTTGGTTTAGCACAGAGAGTCACTTTTATTTTTTTCACTAGAGCATTGTTTTTACAAATATAGCATCACCTTTGTAATGATATAGAGTCGCTTTTGAAATATAGCACCGCCTTTGTAAATAAGGTCGCCTTTGTTTTCTTGCTTTTGCACCCCATCTTAAAATGACCATATCTTGGTCATATTTTGGTCTTTTTTAGAGCTTTTTTTTTAAATGGGGTAGAATTTAATAAGCTATGCAATGGTGTAGGTGTTTCTCAATTTTGTAGAGTTAAAATTTTCAATTTTGCAACTAAATTCAAATCACATTATAACTTGGTCTAAGTTTTAGGGTTTTTATACTTAGTCATTTGTCTAACCCTTATAGTTTCTTGATTTCATCTAACATTTGGAGCATGGATTGCAGGTTTTAAGAGAAGCATGGAGCATTGAAGTGAAAGAAAAGGAATTTGATATTCATTGTAATAATGTTTTCAAACACTCATCAGAAAATAACACGGAAAATAACCCATCATATGTTATTTTCCTTTCATGCTTTAGGACTACTAGTTTTCAATTGGGCTCTAAAATTAACCATTGCAATCTTTCTTTCAAATTTGGCTTAAAAATTGAACCTACAAACTTACTAGACTTTTATTTTGGGATAAAATTGAACAAGAAAAACTCATATTTAAGCTTGGTGCTCTAAAAAGAATTCATCTTTATTTGGGCTTAAAATGAACTTGTGTTTTCCTTGTTTGTAATTTTTTACAATTTGTGTCATTCAAATGCGTATGCACTTATCTCGCACCTCTTGGAAATATTGAGAATCAAAAGCATTCAAGTGACATTGATTGTCTAAAATTACCCACACATTTCAATTTGGAGCTAAAATTGAACAATCATGCGAGTGTGAAGGAAAGGCATTGTGTGTGTTCCCTCCTAGTGCAATCTAGGTG
>VDFB02271358.1:573135969-573210281 GCA_007258455.2 Sequoia sempervirens
GTTTTTTCCAAAAAATGGCACCTTTTTTGTGTCACAAATTGGTGCATTAAACCCTTTGTGTATGTTTTGTGTACTTTTTATGTTTGATTGCACATGATGCGATCTCTTGTGTTGTGTTGCTTGGTGTCTTTATGTTTATGATTTTTCTTTGGATTACCCTTATTAATATTGCTGGTAAAGGATATTGTCATGCCCTAAATTTAGCCACTAAAAAAAATTTACAATCACCAATTTTTCTTAGACTTGTGATAGTTACAAAAATAGTCAGTGTTTTTAAAGTTATCTAAAACTGATGACGTCATAATTGTGTTGTCATTGTATCATTTAAACTATCATGGAATTTCTCTTTTCCTAAGTAGTTTAAGTTCTCAAAATATGATGACCACCAATTTTCTATCTTTCTAATTCCATTGGTTCTTCTAGCTTAATGAGAGAAACATATTACTACATAGCCATATTGTCAAAAATTGCCAACTCTAACAACCACCATTATCAAAACAAAATTCAACTTGTGATCACCACTAAGGTAAAATTGAGTTCTAAAGTTTTATACTTAGGTTGTTACCATCGCACTTATGATGGCAACTCAATATTTTAACCAAGTTAACTCTCCCCTTAAAAAGAACTAAAACAAGTTAGGTTTACCCTAAATTACCATCCTAACATAAACATAATTATCAATTTTTTTCCTCAAACAATTACTACTAAGGTAGTAGAATTTCAAAATATATGTAAGTTTGATGACATAAATATCATTTTTTCATCCTAACCATCCAATACGATTTTGGTTTATTAACTAAATAACATACCCCTTTGATAATTATTGAGGAATTAAACCAGCTATGCTAAAATTTGAATCCTAACTTAGCCTAGATGTTTTAGGTACAATTGAAAGATAACCAACATAACTTAAATTAATGAGGGTTACCACTATCCTACCAATACTATGGTTGCATCCAAGGTGAGATTAAGTGGAAATTAAATTTAGCAAATTTTTGTTTGACTTGTCTTTTAATTTTTTTAATCTAAGATTCAAAAATGGAGTTTTAAAAACATGAATTAAGAGAAAACTCTCCAACCAAGTCTCTTAGCCACTCAATTTGGATCTCTTTAAATGCTAATGCAAGTGATGACTCTTACTTCAAGAGCCTTACCTGAACCATACCTAATTGAAGGGACTATTATTCAATTCCAACCTTCTTACACTCTAAGAAAAACAAACTATTCTCATTCCCTAGGTAAATCACTAATGGTTTATCTAACACATTTTAGCCTTACCCCCTATACTTGTAGGACCAAAATCTCCTCTAAATAGAGGGATTCAAATACTATAAAAAAAATTACACAACAATAATGGAACAACACATAATGACAAAGAGAACAAGAAAATTACACATGAAACCATCAACAAAATCCTTCATAACAATTTTCATATGGATATATGCATACAAGAATAAAAGAGAGGAATACCTTCAAGAGAAATGATCCCAACAATGGATGAATCTTGTTTTCCCTTCCAAGATCTCCTCCTTCTCCTCTCCAAAATCTCCTCAAACAAGAAAAATTATGCAAAGAGAGAAAAATGACCTAGTCACCCCCTCCTCACCATAAGGAGGGATTTATAAAGTGAAGGAAGAAGTACTTCTTCCCAACTAACTCAACCACCAAATCCATTTCTCCATTTTTGCCACTTTTACAAAGGGGACATAAAAAGGGTCCTAAACACTTATAAAATTGACACAAATGATAAGAAAAAACTTCCTAACCCCTATACCTTAGGCATAGGATATTCCCTAAACATTAAATGCACCTTTATACTTCTTAAAGTATTCTAAAATTCTATTTGGAATTTCAAGGGTAAAATTTACACAAGACAACCAAAAATATAATACCAACATGAAATCGTTCTAACATAACATCAAGACTTATGGACCAAGAACTGGGATGAACATAATATATACAAGAAGAAAGGTGGCTAAGTGGAACCCTTATATCCATCGATATTAAAACTCTTGTACACGCCATAAAATATGTTAGTACGATAGGAATATGTATATAAATGTACATAATAAAAAAATGCATTACATAATATTGAAATTATCGAATAACCTACACAAAACATCATATATATCCCATTGTGATAAAGTGCATTAGTCAAAAATCACATCCAAATTATCATAATGTACTAAAACATGACATACATTAACATCACATCTGAAATATAATAGATCATCATCATAATCATCGTAAGCACATATAATTATAAATGAATTGATCAACCATAAGGCACTGACATGTACAATACATCACTTAGCAAATAAAACAATTATAATAACCATACCATGAATTACTATGTGCAAAATATAAACATCATATCCACAATTCTATTAATACCTTCCAAAATATGCATAAGTTAAGTCATCAACCATAAATTCTAATATCGTCTCAAATACCATCTTTAGTGAATGAATATGTATCTACAAAATAATAAATATCATCTTGACTAAACTTCTCATGAAGCACACATGTGCATAATCAAAAGGATGCATCTAGTTATCATAGAGAAATCATGACACCATTAAATAGGTCAAACTTTGTAGTCAACCATATCCTAACTCTGCCTAGTGAATGACCATCTTTTCTAATTCAGGTATAACACCCAATATCAAGGGACATGGAATTTCGGACTAAGATAATCATAATGTATTTACCCAACATGAACATAGAGGGCCGTGTCTTACAAATACAAATAAAATGAATCTATTGTCAAATCCATTTTGTATCTTCATTCTTCTTTATGTCGTAAACAATTTTTGTTGTCTTGTGTCTTCCTTTTGGGGATGATGCAAGTTGTTGAAAAATTTATGTCTCTTCCATGTTGAACTGAAGGGTTTTTTGTCATCTATATGCATATTTATTCTACTGTTTTTGTAGTTCCATGAGTATATAGGGGAATAATGTAAAATTTGAGCCTAATCATATTATATATTATCAAAGGTCAATACTAAGCATGGATCTGTGGATCCCTTATGTGTCATTTTTTGTCTTGTTTTGCGCCTTTTTCTTGGGGGCTACCCCTTGTTATGAGTCAACCCTATTGGGAACATATCACTAGCATAGGGTTTTCCCAATAATCTCTCATGACCTTTGTTTTTCATATTGCATTTATCATCCTACTTAATTACCTTAAAGAAAGTGAACATAGTTGGGGTTTAGCAATTACTTTAAGGTGGGGTATGTATTCCATTATGTGATTCACTTTGTTCACATACACTAGACTTAGTGATGGATTGACTTGAAATTTTGATAATTTGTGTAGCACCTTATCATAGTTATTAAGACTACAACTTTTGGTATGGTTGACATGGGATCACACCTAGTGAAAATGGTCCTCACTAGCCATTGTGTGTTTCTCATTTTTCAAATTTCATAAAGTTCACCTAGTCAATATCGAACTTCACTAGCCTGTGGTACTTTGTTTCATGGTTCACCTAGCAAATATCAAGTTTTGTTATCTTGTGAATCATGAATGCCTCCAACATGGATCCTAGTAAAAAATTTATGGATCTTACTAGTCTATAATTATCATACCCTCCTTCGCACGTGTACAATATGTTTGCATTATTTTTACATCATATTTTCTATTTTGTATTGTGTTTTCATCATGTACATTTTTTTTCATGATGCATCACATTTCATACATTCTTATTCCTTCATCCTCATGTTGTCTTTCCATATGATCTTCAATCCTAGGAGCTAGCACATCCCCTAGAATAAACATCATCCTATCTCAAGTCAATATGTGGATAATTGAACCCCTCTTAACATATCCATACTTTTTTGTGTCTAAGAATAATTTCATACTCTCACTAAAGTGGGGGTTAAATGCAGTATTGAAAAAAATCACCCTTGAAAATTTTAGACCAGGCTTAGCTCCTCCTATGTGCTTGGACCTAATTATGCATTAAATACCTATTTTATAGATATTCTTGGAAAATGAAACATGGGAAATCAAAATATGCATTTAATATTTTTCCCCCAACACGTTTAATACCTAAAAAGAAATAATATATTCTAGGAGAGACTGTGCCCTAGAACACCTAATTTGGCCCCAAATTTAAATATGTCAGTGTCAATAATTTATTACTTTAGTTTCCAATTTCATATGTTAGCTATTGATATTTAATTTTTGGTAAATTACAAGAATTGCATATAAATACAAAGTATTTTCACAATTTTAATCCTAGTGAATTCAATTTAGAAAATAATATGTTCTAAAAATAATTCAAGAGCAGTCAAGAGTAGAATTACAAATATCATTGTATCATTTCATCTTTAAAGCATCATTTCATGTGTTATGTAATTTTGTCATATGTTTTGTATGCATTTTGTTTCTATGTACTAACACTTGTAGGTTATCAAATAAAATCAATTCAAGCTATAATTGAATCCATGAAGGTGATGAGTGCCACTTCAATCCATCAAGGAGAACAAATTTTAGTGTTGATTTGCAGCAAGTTGTCAATACATTACTTATTTTTCAATTAGCCTCTATCCATCCACGGATAGACTCTCTTTTATCATAATTATCCATTGTGGAGGTAGAAATACCACCATGGGGTTTGACTTAAGAAAGACCATATACGGCACAACCCTTCCTCTCCTATTATGTTTATAGGTTGCAAATTTGAAGTGAGCTAAAGGAAGATTGAAGGATACTTGTTCATTCATGCACCCTAACCCTACAAGTTTTCAAGTCATAGAATCTACATTTTCTCATCAATAGACTATAATAATTTGACAAGTTAATTCTTGAAAGACAAGAGTTATATATTGGATTCCTCAAGTCTATTATTTTAGTTCCCAAAAAATGGAGGACAATCTAGGGGATACTACACCCTAGACCAACTAGATCTACTTCAAATTTTAATACTAGGTTCTTATATGTCTACCCTCTACATTTTTGGATCTGAATTTTCTCTTTTGCAATTAGTTTGTTAGAAATCATAATAGACTGTTGCATTTTCATAATTTTCATAATTAGATCATTGCATTTGGAAATTAGTCAATTAATCATCATTCTAATCACAATATCAACACACATCACATCAACCCCAAAATTAAACATTGGATTAAAGCTTTGATCTACCATTTTGGCTCTCCCCAATAGGTTTTTTAGCCAAGTGGTTCTTCAGGTTGTCTTTAATCCAATTCAAAGTATTTGAGAAGAGGTTCTTCATCCTTTTCCCAATCAAACAATTTTCTAGGTCAGTTAAGGCATCATCAAAGAAATTTGTACAATGTAGGTCTCCATCTCTAACCATTATTAGGTGTACCTATACATAGGTCAATACAACATGAGAAAGCTATTGCACCTGACCAAACTATCTCATCACTTTCCAATAATAAAATGATACAACAATATGATCATATGTGCCAATAAAAATTCTATCGCACTGCATCTTAACCATTTTCCTAAAAAAAATTGGATATTATTTCATCTATTTATAGGGTCACCCTACTATTTTGTGTTGTGTATCCTATCAAAACCTTGTATCCAATACACAAAATATTTAAACCTTTAGTCTTGATGCATTAGGTAGGCTTGCGCTAGAGACTTGTGCATCCTATAAGATCTAGCTAGGATATCTAATATGTCTCATACATGTGATGTTCTTGAATTCCCATAATTGTGGAATCATACATGTTATTAAGCTCAAGCCCTTGTGGTACAAAAAGTGATCTATATCATAGTATAAATGTACCATCATGTTGCATCCCCATGTGAGCACTATCATATGCCCCTTCATAGACCAAATGGTGTGAACTAGAACCCCATGAAATTGAGTTTTATGTTAATCTATCACTACCCATGTCACTATGGTAGTGATCATAATCCTTCTTACTAGTGGCATGAATAATGATCCTCACTCTAGCCACTATACATAAATGTATCTCATTGTGTCAATCAAAATATGTTGATCCAAAGCCTAACACTAGCCCTCCTAAATAGTGGTCAGTGACCTCTTCTCCTTTATGGTTACTATTTGACCACGAAGTAGTAGTCTAAGAATGTGATAGACATCCTCTATACTCAATATCATCTCCCCTATTATGAGAATGAATATAGAGGTGTTCAGATCCCACCTCTCCATCAATGTCATCAACATGTCAACATGGAAGCGTAACTTTGGGAGAAAAAATACTAGAAAATCCCCAAATTTAAGAGCAATGTCACCTTATCTATTGATAAAGGAAAAAAATGAAATTGTAGAAGAGAGAAAACCACTTCAACCATAGGCTCACACATGGTATCCATGAACTAAATATAGCTCATAAATTTTAAAATTCTAATAAAAAATCTCCAATCACTAAGCTCATTTCTAATATTTTTTTTGAAAATAGTTAACTTTTCTAGGAAACTATTGCTCTCAATAAAAAATAGCACATCCTCAGAATCTAGTGTGTAAGTCAGATGCCTATGTGAAGCTCAAATGACCATGAAATGGTTTGATGATAGTGTGACTAACGAATTTTAACATGTGTTGTAAGGTCCATTAGGATAAAAAAAACACAAAAATAACACAAAATGAAAGAAACATTGCATTAGACCTCTCCTTTCTTGACTCCCTCTTGGATATTGTCTAACATAGGTTGTCCAAAGTCCCATCTACATGGAAATTTTTTCTATAGAATATCACTTAGAGCTCCATGAAGTTCCTAGGATGAATAGTCAAAGTGTATAGTAAAAAATGATTTTCTATCATACATAATTAATCTTTTTTTTAGAATTTCTTTAGTGGGGAAACTAACATTCCTTTTTTCCTCTCATTGTGTTGTAAAAAACATGAGGGGCCACATATTCACATTTCTCTAAGTTTTTATTTTGAAAATTTTACCAAATTATTCTTCTATACATGTTAGTTTCCTTTGGTTTTGTAAACTAACATATATCTAATCTTGCAAAATATATTAATTTTTCTCTAACATAAAATTCTCTAGGTTTATCAGAATTAGCATTCTGAGACTTCATAAAACTCAAATCTAGGGGGCATAAAAAACACAATTAAGTGAGGTGGTTACATCCTCTATGATAGGGTCAAAGCATGCAAAGTTGTGTCACACTTTACAAAGGAAACGACCAACACTGATCTAACTTTTAAATTTGAATCACTAAAAAATGACATATGTTTTGAATTTTGAAATGATGTAAACTAGTTAAATATGTATTTTCTAGTATATTTTATGTTTGTATTTTTAAAGTAAAAAATATTTTAAACTAGTTTTAATAAATTCACTATATAATTTAGTTCATGATAAAATCTTTGAAAAGCGAGAGTTGCACAAGGCGTAAAACTTTTTATATACTAAATTTACCATTTTTTCACTTTTTTTGTGTGTATTTATAACTTGAAAATCGGTGCATGGACATATTTTTTTCAATTTTGATAAATATATTTTTAAATAAATATTAAAATGTGTGAATCAAAAATAGTTGTTTTCATTAGGCGTCAACTTTTATATTATATATTTATCTAAAATGAAAAAAAAATATACCATCTTGAAATAGATTCTTTTATCTAGTGTATCATATTTTTTTCAAATTTTTTAAATAAGTTTTAGTATTTTTTTTTTTCCTTGTCATGGTAATCATCCCTAATATATTGTGTTGATAACCTACTTTTTAGTAAAAATAAAAAATAAAATATAAATAATAATTAAACTTTTAAAATAAATATGTTTTTGAAACTACATGGATCTTCTAAAAGAATTATTTTATATTTTTAAAAAATATTATTTACATTAGTACAAGTTAATTGAAACTTTAAAGTTTTAAAATAATTTTATTTTTTTGGTAAATTGTACTCAAAGTGGTTCTCCATATATTTTTAGCCAACAATTTTAGTTGAAAAAGTTGTGGAAGTATCTAACTTAGCTAGAATGAATCTTACTAGATCATATGTTTGACCAAAATTGATTTTTAGTTAGAAATATACTCAAATTAAGTTTTGTTGATAAGTTGGTGAAAGTGTGACACAATAACTACGCTTTTACTGTCTCCGGTTTAGAGTATCCTTAGTCTAGATATATTTTTGGTAATATATTATTTACTTTAGCGTACTATTTCTTAATACAACCATCTTGCTAAAGTGGGGGGAAACCGTAGAGTTAAAAAACACATGCGAGTGTATTTCACACTTATATTTTAAATCCTCCTTATCTTAAGATTCAATGATAATTTTTTTCACTCTCATATGAAATATTTTATCTTTCACATGAAAAACATGAGATATTACCAGCGTGTGTCCTTTATTTTAGTAGAATTCTCTTGGAAAATAACACTATGTGCAAACATCTACATGACGCGCTAGCATCTAGTGAATTTTTTAAATTCAAATATAATATTCATGTGTTTCATTTACAATGTGTTTTGTAACACCCAAATGATTAAGTAACACCTCATCCTTCTCGTTCAAGTGAACACAAATCTCTCTTTTACTATTTATGAGGATCTGTTTGTAAGTTTTTCACACATAGCTCTCAACTTTCATACCTTGGGGAGAATCTACTAAAATTTCTAGAAAACATTGCAAGTGATTTCAAAAAAGTTCAAGTTCTCATTTTTATTCTTGTACGTCAACAAGGACTCCTCAACATAAAATATTCATTGCTACACATTGACATCCATTAAGAGGAAAAACCCTTGGCTATAAGTGTGTGAGTAAAATATGTAAATAACACACAACCAAGAAGACATTATATTAAGAGATTTAAACAAACAATTAATCTAATTGAAACACAAGAAATCTCTCAAAATTGTCCCATTGCTCTCTATCTCCAAGGATTTATTAAATCCCAGTGGCTCTCAAATTGTGTAAGCACTATGATTGTTAAAATGACAACCTAGAGAACAAGATATTGTAAAATGCATGAATCTAATCCTATATGATGATTTCTACATGATACGATGATGCTACTGTAGATTAAAATGACATGATAATGATTGATATGGATATGATATGAAAATAATGCTATGATAAACTAATTAAGATACAACTAATATTAAAGCCATGATGCTAAATGCTTAAATAATTCTATTTGCTAAATGCTCAATTCTCAAATGCTTAATTGCTCTAATGCTATTTCTGTAGAGTAAGATTGCACAAAGTTGGGATCCATTTCTTGTAGAAAGAAGTTGTATTTATAGATTTTTTGCAACATATTGTGATGTGGCAGCAAAGCAAGGGTTTGGATTTGATTTGAAGGAATCAATGGTGAAAGATGAAGAAGCTGGAGAAGATCATGGAGAGTGTTCCTCCTGATAAAAACATTCCGCCAAATGATAGGAAGAAATCAATGGAAGAAGACAACCAATTTGTCTCCAATTTGTCTGTTGAAGGTGAAGTTGAATTTATTATACTAAAACATTCAACTTTGTTTGGAAATGTGACCAATTTGAAAATTGGATTTATTTCAAATTAGTAAAAGATATTTAATTTAATAAAACAAATTATTAAAATCTGTTTATTAAATTAAGATAGAGGAAATGTGACAATTAAATAAAACAAAGTATTGAATTTGTTTATTTAATTAAGATGGAAGAAATAGATGAAGATGGAAGAAATAGATAATTATAGAAGAATTAGATAATTAAATAAAACAAAGTATTGAATTTTTTTATTTAATTAAGATGAATTAATATGATAAAGATAGAAGAATAAAGAAGTGAACTATATAAATAAATATTTCTATTTATTTATAAGTAGATGAATTAGAAGGTTAATTAATTAAATAAATTGTATTTAATTAATTAGATTATCTAGACCATTTTTAGGTGTATACATGTTTATCTTTTTGTGCCAGCACATGATGATTAGTTTCTTCAAGAGAAGGTTGAAGATATATTATGCATAGACTACATACTTCACATCTTCGTCCATATAAAGTTTTTGATCTCTCCCCGGTGGTGTAAAGTTCAACAGCTGGTAGTTTTGGTGGTGTTGTTATTGTTTGGGCTGACAATCTTGTTTCCTTCATTTGTGATTGATTTTATTTAATTAATTTTTCTAGGAGAATGTGTTAAGATTTTTTTTGGTCCTATTATGTTGTGTGTTGATCCGTAACTCATTTTCTCTTCATAATGTATATGTTTGGAGTTGACCAATGTAGTTTCACATGTTTCATTTTATAGGTCATCTTGGAGCTGACCTAATTGTTTTTTTGAGTTTTTGTTGAGGGTATTTATAGAAGAAAAAGATCATTTGTTAAGGTAATCATGTATGGTGAATTGGAGTTGTGAAGTATGTTGAATATGGTTTATGTTAAGTCATTATGATGGATTAATCATGTGGAAAAAAGACTACAACATTAGCATATATTGGATGCTTCTTTATAGAAATTTATGTTCATATTTTTCATTATAATTTTTATGTATACTTCTTTGAGATAGTGAGTTTCAACATGTCCTTGTATCTTGCCCTAAGGTTGTGTGCCTTAGTCTGTAATTCCTTAGGTAGTGAGCCTTAAAAAACATAATTTTTGTAAGCAATGAGCTTCATTTATTGTAAGTTAACTCTCACCATTGTTTTTCCCTCATTGGGTTTTCCACATAAAAATTTTGGTGTCCTAGTATGGTGCATGTTTTCATTTCTACTCTTCTTTTAATTAATGTGATTTGATTTTTAATCTACAAATGGAAATGTTTAAGTTTTAGTATACATGTTTACTCGCCCCCCACCCCCCAGCACTTCGGTGTGTTCAACATCTTTTCCCCCTATCGGTTCAATGTAGTAGGACATCCATCTTCTTCTATAAATAGCTACTTTGGATTCATATCTTGCTGACATATCATCCCTTTTTGTAGAGTCTCAAATTAAAAATTTTGAAGATTAATTTGAGGACATTCATCTCCTCTTTGTTGATAGACACATCATTGTTGTTGGTCAATCATCTTCATCATCATTGGAGTTTTTTCTACATCAATCTTCCTGGGTTTCTAGATTGACAACATCTCATTTTGACATAAGGACACAAGCACTTTTGAGAGGCACACATCATTTGGATTTGAATTCTTGATTCTTCCATCTTTTGAGAATGGCTTCTCCACTCACTAGTGGATATGTTTCTTCCTAAGGGGATAAATTTTATTTGCAGGTAGTGGATCATGTTTTATTTTTAGGAATTCATCATAGGCATAGGAGCTCTTTCTTTGTGGAGGGGATTCATATCCTCATTTTTACTCTCCTACTAGGGGACATCTATTATACTTATATGACACAAGTAGTCCTTGGGGGATTGCATTGATTCCTTCTATCCTTCTTTTACTAGTGTAGTTATTTCATTTTCTTTTTTAGAGATGAGATTTTCCCATGTGGTTTTTTCCTTTTGTCTAATTATGAGATATTTCATTTATGTGTGCATGGATACCTTATCAGGCCTTGTAGTTGGGACCCATCCATGCATCAATCATTGCATCATTTATCAGTTGTTTAGTTTCTCCATAAGTTGATCTTAAGGGGGGTGTTGGATTAATTATGACATCACTTGATAATTAATTAATCATTAATTAATTATTAGGTCCCTTATATTACTTTAGTTAAGCTACACTTTGGATTGTTTTTTATTATTAGATTGGGATACGCTTAAGTTGTCTCATTGCATGAGATGATGACACATGACTCAATCTAATCAAACACTCATCTAGGGTTTTATTTTTCCTTTTATAAGGATTCCCATTCAATGTAATCATTAATTCAAATTAATTCATTGCACAATTAGTTTCTTTTTTGGATCATCTCTTCTCAAGGTTGCATGATCATATCAATGGTTTTTCTCTTCATTTGTGATAAGCATTTGGGTTGCAGGTGATCACAAGAAGTTGTGGGGTTTGTGCAATCAAATCCAACACATAATTGGTACCCTCAAAAACCTACTAGGGGAAAACCTTGTTTGTAACTATTACCCTTAATTATAACACAAGGAGTTAATCAAGCACTACCAAAGGGTGAATGATGTTTTTTCAATGTGGCTTGTCAAAACTATGGAGGGAGACAAAGCTAAGAGGTTATTTGTGGAGGACATGCTTGCGGGAAGACATTTTATCCAATTCCCAAAGTTCACTATGTAAGAATAGATGATTTTATGGAAAACCATTCAAACTACCAAGGTACCCAGCCAATAAAATGGTATTTTTAGAAATATAAAGATAGTTAATAGTTTCCCATGGAATTATAGAATCCAAGCACAAGGTAGGGATAAATTTCCCATTAATGTTGGTTGGTATGTTTGTTACAACCTCAATTGTGCAAAGGCATCAAAAGTAGAATTAAAATTGCACAACTTACAACTATATGATAATGCTAGATCAGGTTATGATTCATATGGAAGAATGGAAAAATATGTATCATCTTCTATGAAGCAAGTTCCCCATAGAGAATACTTTTGGGTTGATTGTTATATGACCATGAAGTAATAAAAATGCCACATCAAATGATTACTTTAAAGCAAATAAAAACTATGGAAACACATGCAATGTCACAACAGGTGAAGGATGATGAAAATACCCTGCGTCCCAATTATGAAATGAACAAGATCTATAATGAACCTCTTTTGGACCAAAATTGGTTTGAGACAAAAATCTCTTCAATTCAAGAAATAATCAAGCACATTATGGATAGCATCTCCACTTGGTTGAATCATCACATCAATGTCTTAAAGAAAAGAGGGTTGGCCATAACATATAAAAAATGTAATCCCAAGAAAAGAAAGGAAAATTTTGATAGGGATGATGATTTTGATTTCCTAATAAAAAAGATAAGAGTGCATAGTATATCTCGAAGAATCGTCTAACAAGGAAATCCCTTTTGCTAGAGGAGTGACTGTAATGACTATCCCTAAAAGTGCAATATATGTTGCTACTAAACCCTTAAGTGTTATACTTAGTAATACCTTAGTTGCACAAGGAACTATAACAACCTCTCTTCCATAAGCTCAAGCTATAACTCAAACCATCCAAGGGTCACTATCAACACTGTAAGAGGAAAATATAGTGATGCATAAGGAAAAACAACCATTTATAGTAACACCTACTCCTCCAATTAAAATGATGTTCTCATCTCCCTAATCAAATTCTAACACAATCAAGATTGTAGAAGAGTTAGAGAAAGCATAATTAATACAAGAAGTAGCAACAAGAGAGTAGGATTTCCAATTTTTCAAATGATAGATCAAGAAGTTGAAATTCAAGAAAGAAAAGAAGAAGATGTGAACAAGAAAAAGAAATAGAGAGTAGCTTGAATTAAATTCATCAAGAATTTAAGGAAATACAACAAGACATTATTTCACCTCTGCATGTTGAGGAAATAAATGATTAGGCAGATTTCATCCTATACTCAATATCAATAGTTATACAAGAAATTCACTTAGAATCTCCCATATAATCAAATGAGAAAAATAAATAGAATCTTATTTTGAAGAGGCAAATCAAACTAATCAAGATGCTTGTGTTGAAGTTCAAAATAAATATTCACTAAGCTAGCCAAAAGTAAACTTTCTATTAAACCAAGAGGAATTTCATCAAGAATAAACTCAAGACATAGGTGAACCAAATAAAAGAATATACCAATCAAGATCACCAAATGGATCACAAAGAAAAAGGGGTGAACAAGAACCTAGTACTCTTACTTGGTTGGTTAGCAAGACGCAAAGGCAAGAGAAAGTTGAAATTTTTTCCTTAGATTTGTAAATTTTGATGCAAAAAATTGATACACCTAAGCCTAAAAGAAAGGATAGGGTATTATCTTTCATTACTAGGGATGAATCAAACTCAAGAATTTCTTAAGTTTCTACTCCAATAATACCCAAGGACCAGCACAAAATAACACCTACAGATTACTAGGTCTCAACCGTCCATTTTGGGTACTTTACCAAAGAGTAGGAAATAGTTGAACTAAAGACTAATGTAGATGTTGTTGCTACCAATATGTAAAGAGATAAATAAAAGAATCAATTTCTCAAGCAACAAGTCACCAAACTACAAGGATATCTCAAGAAAGTGGTATGTTCTTTACAATTAGAAGATCAAATTCATATTTCTCATGACCTCATTTCTTAGGATGAGGTCTCTTCCTCAAACAAAATGAATAATATAAGAAACATAATAGAAGGCTGAATAAAAAATATGATATCAAAAGGGAAAGGAACACTTAAAATTACCTCTAAGGGATGGGATGAAGCAATAAATTGGGAAAGTAAAATACTCAAGTTGATAAGAGACTATGAACATAGGTTAGAACAAAATGGGATAGAATTCCCTATTTTATTGGCAATTCAAAGCCTAAGTGATGAAATTCTACTAAACAAAAATAGATCTTAATAGATGAAACTATCCAAACTATAAGGATTTGGGATGAAAAATTAAATTAGAGGATCAACTAATCAAGGAATTTCTTGAAAAGATGGAACAACTAAAGGAAACAAGTCTAGACCTAAACTTTGATGAATTGGCCATCATCGAGAAATTAATAGGACTATGTTTTATTGTAAATCTCATATGACTTGTTAATTCTCTTGTCAATATTTTGAAATATCATAATATTATGCCATTCTTTGGGTATGTTATGGTCTCTTTCTTAATTTGAGAATTATCCTTTGAAGATCCACACCATTTATGTGTAGTTGTGAATAATTATGGTAAAGTATAAACTAGTTATCTTGTCCATTTGAAAATTTCAATTGTATTCATGTAATGTTACTAAAAATGTAGATTATCAATCTTTCCTCTTTTCCTCGCCTATCTTTTTTCGTTTTCTTTAATTATTTTCATAAATCTTTCAAAAGAATTGATTAAAGTTATTAATAATCTTGCAAATATTTTAAATAACATTCAATCTCTATATTTGGATGATATTATGCACCAAATCCCTATCTATTTTGAAAACTTATCTTATTCTTGAGACTCCTAAACCATAAATGCCCCTCATAAAATAGTATCCACATTAAACTATTGAGTTACTCAATAAGTAAAGACCTAAAATTTGAAGCCTTGGGATAATTAAATTATTTTCGAGAACTTTATTGGTAAATTTCATTGTGAATTTTATTTGAGTTGTATGTTCTTACAAATCATGTCAACAACACTCACACTTTTCCTTGCTTGCATTTGGGTGTTGGAAAAAATGGGGTTGAGCTCAAATGATCTCAACCTTTTCTTTTTTTTATTTTTATTAAAGGTATAATGCACTCACATTATGGCTTAGTAGTGGTTGGCCTAAGCTCAATCACTACCAAGCCATTATGTGCTCGCTTTCGTTTGATGGACTAAAAAGCGATGGAGACCAATTTTTGGTCTCCCATCTTTGTGCACATACCCACTAATACAATTTTAGTTTTGTTTGATGTGTAACTATATTTAAGTGAACTTAAAAGATTAGCTTTTGTAAGGGATTATAATATATGTGTTAATAATAAAATTTATTAAGCTTATTGCTATCAAAATAAAAGAAACTTCATCTTTGTTATCATTGTGACTAATTAGTGGAGATAATATTAACTTGATCCAACCAAAAATTAGTTAGGTCCTTAATCAAAGCCTAAAAAATATCCCATATCATTTTACTTCCATGATATCATCAACTACAACATATTCATCCCAAATGGAATCTATATTAGACTAATAAATATGGCAACACTTATATCAGGGTACTTAACAATCTCAATTATTGTCAACACAATATCATGTATACAAAAATAGCATAACACCATACACCCTCCAACATGACAATTTTTCTTAACATAATGATTGATGATAGATCTACATCCTTAATTTTAATTCTGACTATTCCACCCACAAGTCCCCTTACATAAGTGTGGTACAAATTTCAATTCATCCTACAATTAAGATATGTCAAATATAGTAGAATAGATACTCCTTAATCCTTGATCCAAAATAAAGTAGCCAATTTGGATAATTTTAGAATTATTCAGCCATTAGGGTCATGTTATAAGTTTACCCTTTCTTTAGAAGTTAATAGATGTTACAGAAGTGAATAGTTGTTGTAGAAGTGGTTTTTTAATGCTAAATTTTCCCTTGCTAATGAGTAGGAGGAATTACTCATAAATGCATGAAGTTGATAAAAAAATCACAAAGACGATAATAAATACAAGTATATACTATTAAAGTCATGGGTAGTGGCTAAAAATGTGTGTTTATGGCTACAAAGTTGTCATGCTGATATTGAAATTAGTTAGATGATGTTAAATTGTGTGATGAGTTGAGAAAATGTGTAATTTGGTCTTTCGTTGATTGTTGACTTGGATGGGGTTGATAGGTTGAATTATCCATGTGGTCTAGTAATATGTTATAAAGATTCCAAATGCATAGGTAGTAGACAATTATAGTTATCTTTTGGATTCCATTTGGTTGATAGAAGATAATATGCATGGCCTGGCTAGTTATCTAAGGTGGTGTATCCTTTTCTAGAGCCATTTTGGTGGGAAAGAAAAGTGTTAGATATTATTTGCATGGTGAGATAGTTGGAGACTAAGTTTTTTTATTTTTAAGGATCATTTGTATTCATATCATGACTGAGAAAAGTAGCAAGTGGTACTTGATGGAGGAATCTTGGTAAAGACAGAGAGGTAGAATAGTTATGTTTGACTATTGTAATCATCCCATCTCCTAGTGTGGTTTAATTAGAAATGGTAGGAGAGGAATTTGATATATGGCATGTTTCTTAATGGAAACCATCCATCCTATCAGAATACCATCAAATCACTTTTTCGATGCAAAGAGGTAAAAGGAAGTAGGTCTAGTTAGAAATTTCAAAAATGAGGTTCTCTAATGGAAGAGAAGGAAAATGGTATGGATAGAGATGATACAATGAGGGAAAAGTACCTCTTAGATTTAATTTATAGTCCTTGTATTGGGGATCTTTCTAGAGGTTGAATATATATATATAGAGAGAGAGAGAGAAAGAGAATAAGTGAGGAGTTAGTTGTTGGCTTGAGGGAGTAATGGCCCTCAAAGATCGTTTCTAGTTTTAAATTAGAGAATATCTTATGTCCATTCTAAAGTATGGGATTTGGTTCTTTGGTTTTTAATCAAAGAGATGAAAAATATCATTATGAGCATGAAGTTGGTGCTTATGATAGCTAGGAGAGTCACATAGACTAGAGTGTTTGAGTACTTGAAGGGAAGAGATGTAGTTAGTTGAGTGCCCTAAGGTGTAAAATAAGTTCCATGTATTAGATAATTAAATTTTATGTTAGTTGGTAGATTTGTTATACTTGAGTAATTCAAATTGGTTGTGGAGGGAAAGAGTCACCTAATTGATTGAGGAGTTGACCCAACTCATTGAGATAGAAGGTGTATCAAACACCCTACACCCTAATGTGATATTAGAGGAGGTACAAGTCTTGATCATAAATTCAAGTTAATTTTATAGATGTGAAAAACTTGATACAATATGTACAACTTTGTAAGGTAATGAGGCAATGTAATCATGTGTAATACTAATTATTATTGAATAGCTCACTCTTCTAGGAGTTTTCTACCCATTTGAGGGGTTTCTCCTATGTCATATTTTGTTGCATTTTAATTTAATGTGATGTAAGTTTTGTTTCACATTTTAGATGTTTTATTTTATTCCCTCAATTTATATGCATGTGCAACTATTAGGGTGGTCTAATGCATGTAGATGAAGCTTGAAATGTGTTTGTTTAGAATCCATGAGATGGTATACCAAAGTGTAGCATAGTTAATCTAATTTTATGGATCAATAGGTATCAAATACTATTTCCTAAGCAAGAATTGGTGCCATGTAGATTCTATCACTGTTCCCATTTGTTAAGATCTAAGAGCATGTGTGATTTTTTATGATCAATTATAAGGTTTAAGATAGAGAACAAGAGGAAGCATGGTAAATTTTGGATGCTAAAGCTAGAATGAGTGTTAATTCAAACCCACTAAAGAAATATTGGAGTGAATAGAATATGTTTTGATTAAATGGGAAAAATAGGTTTTGAATGGACCCGAAACCATTTACAATGGGTTTTGAATGGACCTGAAACCATTTACAGGAAAGTTTTGACAAGGACCCAAAACCCACTCAAAGAAGAACAAGTTGCACATGAATACAACATAGACAAATAGCAGCACACCAACAACAGATTACCAAATAAGTAGCATGACTACCCAAATCTACATGGATAATAAAAGGTTTTAATAGGAACCTTAAACCCAACACAACCAAGATTTACAAAGGAACTTGAACCCAAGAGCCACCTAAGACGGCCAGGCAACCATCATCCTATAATAGCCAGACTACAGCAAAACTCTTATTAACAACACCCATCAAATCCAAACTCCCCACCTCAATAGGAGAGTTAAAAATTAGAATAGAACACTAAAGAGCCCCAAAATTCTCACAACACTAGTCAACCCAAAACACCAACCAAACCTCCACCTCAATAAGATGGGGCTCACCTCTATAGGAGAGGATGAAATGAGGACCTTCGCCATAGAACATAGAACTTCCCACCTAATCCACAACACACCTCTCCACCTGAATAGAAGAGGGCTCCACCTATGAAGGAGCAATCTCCACCTCTAAAGAAAACCATAATTGTAAAATCCGAACGGAATCAGCTACACCCATAGAAAGGAAAAACATAACATCCTTTGGCATAGTAGTAAACTAGAGCATTGACAAAAAAATAGAGCACTCCTCAGCCAACAGCCTTGAGAGAAGATACATCAAATCCATAAGCCTGTACATTTGAAGGAGCTCAATTGACTAAAAAAACACACCCCCATCCTACAAATCAAACTTTAGGACCCAAAAGGGGGAGAGCACAGAGCTCAGCATATAAGATTAGCAGTCTGAAAAATAACCACCAAACCATGGCAGCCACAATAACCATCAACCACTTTAGCACTCTAAGAAACATGTCCAACAAAGTAGAAATGAGAAGGTAAGAGAACCACTCCACCAAGACTACCCCAAACACATAGCACCAAGATAAACACTACCCACAAGAGCCAAATAAGAAACATCTTTGCAATGAAGAAAAACCCAGAGAAGAGCAACCTCATAGCCAAGCAAATAAAAAAGCACCAAAGAAGAGCCATTAGGACTCAAGAGAAGCAGGACAATGGAAGGAAAGCCTCCAAAAAAAGAGAGTAGAGAGAAGGAAAGACTATGAAGAACAACCTTCGACCCTACATGCTAGTAAGGGTCTAAAACATGCCAAAAACTATCCACGAATAACTCCACCAAAGGAAAACCAAAGGCCTCAACCCAAATCAAAGAAGTTTCACAAAAGCACAGCCCCAAATGCATGGTGAAAGAAATCTCCAACAAAGAGGGACTGAAACCCACAAAAAATGGGAGAGGATTAGGATAGCCTACAAGTGGAAACAGTAGATAGAAGGAAAAACTAGTAAAAGCAACATTTGACCCTACATTCTAGTCAAGGTCTAAAAATGCCTAAATATCTCCACAAACAAACCCACAACATGCATCTGAAACACCACACCCGGTGCCAAAGAAGGAGCCATATAGAATACCAATACCAAAGACAATGGGACAAACAAGCCCACAAGATAGGAACTCAGTCGTGTAGCCAGCAAAGAAGAATAGGGAAAGAAGGCACCCAGCGACCAGTCTCTATCAGCAACGTCGATAGGAACAGAACTGCCAACACACCTAGCATCAAAAAAACTCCCTAACCTGGAACTCTTCCCACTCACCATGGAAAACACACCACCAACAAGTGCAAGCATAAGAAACAACCAAACCACAGTAGAAGGAAGTGTCACAGCAACCAAAGCATCCCCATCTGAATCTTCATCCTCCCTTCCATCGTTGTGGACATCAACAGAATTTGAAATAGCCCACCCCGCTCCCTTTCTCACTCAAAGGCTCCATCCCTTATGAGTCATCAAATTAGTGAATATAATATGTTTCTCCTATAAGAAATTTTTGAATTGTCCATGTAGGAGGAACATAAGTCAAATTTAGGGAAAATTGCACACTATAGTTGTTGGTATTAATATAAAAAATCCCCTCTTTCTACTTCATTTGAAAGGGAGTGGAGGTTTCATCAACTAAGAAATACCTTGGAGGTCATTTATATTTCTTCAAGCAAGAGTCTCTCATGTCTATTCTAGAGTTTAGGATTTCACTCTTTGGTAGCTAATCATAGAGGTGGACCATGTCATTGTAGGTACATGGTTTGTGCTTGTTTTAGCTAAGAGAATCAAACAGACTTGACTATTAGATTTGGTTGAGTGGAAAGATGGACCTTGAGCTATAAATGCAAAGTAGGCTCATGTATTATTTGATCAAATTATATGTTGGTTGGTAGAGTTGCTAGAGTTAGCAAATACAAATTAATTATGAAATCCATGAATGGCTTAACTAATCAAAGAGTTAATTTGGTTAGGTGATGTAGAGGGTGTATCAAACATCTATATTTAAATCTTTATGAGGTTCAAGTCACGATCTCTTTTGTAGACACTAAAAAAAGGTCCTAAGTCTACGAGTGTCATTTTTCTTGGTCATCATCCTCCTATAATTAAATAATTTTAATTATTTGATTATTCTTGATCATATTCCTCTATTAATTAAATAATTTTTAATTATTTAATTAATTCACTTTCTAGGCCTTATTTTATCCTGATCAATTAAATAAATTAATTGCATCACTAATTCCCCCTTTCTTCAATAATTAAATGAATTATTATTTATTTAATTATTTTCTTGTCATCTTTTGTCTATGGTTAAATAATTATCATTTAATTATTTAACTATTCATTCCCTTTTAATTCTTCCATTTATTAAATAATTTTCAAAATTATGTAATTGTCCTCCATGTGTCCCTTGTATTAAATAATTAAATCAATTTAATTATTTAACGCCTTTTTCACATTTCCTCTCATTTAATTAAAATAATTATGCAAATTATTTTAATTGAATATCCACTTGTCCATTTCCTCTTTTTCTCAAATAAATAATTCAAATGAATTATTTATCCTTCATTTGGTCAAATATTCTCTTCTCATGAATTAATTATTTTTTAATTTTTAATTCATTATTTTCCTCCATTTGCTCATTTATTTTTGTCATAGCCGTTGGTGTCATAACTATCATAATCCTCCCATGAATAGCATATTCTTGGTGCATCAATTCTCGACCGTTGATCTTGGCATCTTTCTAGAAACTTGGTCTTGATCATTTATTCTGTAACCTACCTCTCATGGATTCTCCACCGTCAATCTTGGAATCTTTCTAGAAGATTAATCTTGATCATCTGTTCGAATGGTTGTTTATAAAAGCAACCTTCTTCTTCCATTTTTTCCTTAACAGACATTTTGTCTCCAACTTTCTACTTACTATTTGTAGGTATTTGCACAAGTCTACTTCAAAATCTGAGGGCAAATATTGCAAAAGGAGAAATAGGAGAGCAAGAGAAGTGATTCAAGATTCAAGCATGGGGAGTGTTTTCATTTGATGTTTTATTTTCCTTATGCTTTCATTGATTTGTCTTGTTTAGATGTGGTTCATGGCTTAGAGATGTTGGTTGTCACTTTATCTAGACTAGGAATGATCTAACCCCATCTTACATTGGTGAACCTAACATGAATCTTACAATTTTGCAGAGAAATCGGTTTGTTTTCTTGCTTTCTTGTTTTCTTTTATTGTTTTACAGGTTACATCCAAGAATTCACACAAAATTTTGTCATTTTTTTAGCATGAAAAAATGGGTGCTTAAAATATAAAAAAAAACAATTATCTGGGTTTTGTAGGCCTTGCTTTTAGCTTTTTTGGAAATTCAAACGATTTTAAAAAAAATTAAGATTTGAGAAAATTATGGCCATTTTAGTATTCATTGCTTTTTAAATTTAGTTGTTAAAACCCGCGTTTTCTTTTGCCTATAACATTTTCGTGCAAAACCTTGGAAAAATACTTTTTGGGTTTTGAAGGTTTGAGTTTCAGCTTTCCATGGATTCAAACGATTTAAATTTTCGTTAAGTTTTGAGAAATTTATCGCTATTTTAATTTGTTGTTATCGTTAAAGTTTTAATTGGATTACTAATCTCTTATTTTCAGCATGTGGTATAGCTTGGAGGGAGTTCTAAAAATTATTTCTTTTGAAACATAATCATTCGTTTCCCTATCATTTCATTTACTTAGTTTGGTTTTATCATTTTTGTCTCATTTATTTTGCAAACTACAAACTTGCATTACATGCATAAAGGTTAAAATGAGCATGCATCATCATTCATGAAGGCTAAAATGAACAACAAATTGCATATTTCATTCATGGGTTTTAAAATTAACATGTTTTGTCACTCATGAAGGCTAAAATGAACAACTACAACTTGCATCAAGATGATAAGGATAAAAAGAATTTGCATTTTTCACTCATAAGGCTTAAAAAGAACCACAATCTGCATTTTTCACACATAAGGCTTAAAAAGAACCACAATCTGCATTTTTCACTCATAAGGCTTAAAAAAAACAACAATCTACATTTTTACACTTATGAGCATTAAAATGAACCTTCCATAAAATGCCATTGGTCTAAAATTTACAAATTGTCTTCAAATAATAAGCAAGGCTTAAAATAAATTAGCATTTTTCGTGTTTGGTGATTTGCAACTGTCTTAGAAAGTGCATATGCTCTCCTCTCATGTCATTAGGTGATCTTGAGTGACCAAAAGCACTTCTTTGGAATTTGTATAATCACACCACATATTTGGATTTGGTGCTTAAAATTAACTCCATGCAATTGTAAGGAAAAGGCATTGTGTGTGTTCCCTCCTTGCGCTTTACGTTACCTGGGTGGTTGAACTACAAATGTACTTCCTTTCTTTTGTCTATCTTTAGAGGGCCTGCCACCCCACTTCAAAAGGTGGGAATGACCCAAGTGGTAACGAGCTAAATCCAGGCTCTTTCAAGCTGCTATATAAATGTGTGGTTGCAATCAAAGTTGCTATCAACAGGAAGTGGTATGTGATAGCTCTCCCCCAGTATCTTTATGATGCAAAAATTCCTTTTTCTAATGGTTGGGAGACCTCTTGAAGTAGTTTATCACAGTACCCCCTGAATCGGATTCCCTTACTAGACATCTCTTGTTTTTAGAAGCCAAAATTCTTCTATTTGTTGGTATAGGAGGTTGGACCTCTGAAGTCATCTCACATTTTTGTGGTTCACTATAGAGATGGAAAATTTCTTGAGACCCTTGTGGTCTTATGGAATTTGGAACTTGGTATTCCCATAGAAGTGAGTGTTGTGGAGGGGAGCTAGTGCTACCAAGTTCCTAGGATATTCGCTTTGAATAGGCACGGCTAGAGAAATCCAAGTGGGAACCCAGTGAATATTGTCCTTTCCAACCATAGGATTCGTCCTTGCTATTTTAAAAATAAAACATTTTCACATCAAACCAGATCAAAAACAAGTGCTTGATACTATCTTCTGTGTTTTCCAATCACATTTCTTCATAAACAATCAAAACTCAGATCAAAACCATTTCAAAACATCAAAACTGTCAAAACAACATTCTGGAAAACTATAATTGTCAAAAAAATAGTTGCATATGATACCATGAACTGCAACTAAGAACTGGAAAACCACAACTGACTTTCTCTAAAATGAAATTGCTAAAAATAGAGCCACATCTGATAACCTAAACCATAACTGTGCAATGCATTTGCTGAAAATAGAGCTACAATTTTCTACCAAACAAAAAAAATTGAAATCTGTGTCCAAAATCTGACCAAAACAGTTTCACAATGATCTCTGACTAATAAACCAAATACTTGCAAGTTTCACTAGCTCATTTTAGCATTTCCATTAGGAAATACATTGCATTATAGGTTACATTCCTCTGTCCTTTGCATTGCAAAAATTAGAATTTGATTCTTAGGTTGCATTTGGGACTTTGGATTCTGAACATAGGGAGACCTTTGAGCTTTTCAAAATTCTTGGTTACATATTTTATTTGTCATTGACCATTATCCTATCATTGTCAATCCTTGTCATTGTCACCCTATCAAGTTTGTGTCTTAAGCTTGTGTCCTAGTCTTGGCTCTACTTTGTCAAAGTTTTCCTCTTATGGTCAATGACATTTGGAATTTGTTGTCTTGGGTTCACATTAGCTTAATTTCCACCCTTTGTTTAAAAATTTTATAATTCCTTTACATTTCCCTTCTCTCATTTATACTCATATTTCTTAGATTGCACTTTGCACCCTTATTCCAAAAATTACAAAAAAAAGGTCACTTTACCTTAGCCTTAGCATCATATTATCATTAATATCCTTTTGCATCCATTAATTTCATTATCTTTGCACCCTTATTCCAAAAAAAAAAAAAAATAGCTCACTTTACCTTAGTTGCATTATTACCTTAGCATCATCTAGTCACCTTTTCATTCACCTTGATCATCAATCAATATTCAGTATCTTTTAGCATTCATTATCTCCCATCCTTTAGACATTATCATCCTTGAATTTTCATATCCTAAAATCTAAGAGAATGCAAAAACATAGTTTAGTTCATCACCATCTTGCATTATCCCTTCAACTTGCGACTGTCTCACATGGTTGAAACAAGGTCACAAGCCAAGAGAAAATACATGGATTTTTCAAACCCATTTCTTGATACTACCCTTGGAACAGATTCAAATCATTCTAAACCTTCAAGAGACCAAACATGGGAAAACTTGAACCTAGAATAATTCAACAAGCAATTGAATCCTCAAGAAATTGAAAAATCCTATCAAGACCCAAGAGTTTAAAGAATAATTGATCAACGTGTTAGTGCCAACCCTAACAGATACTTCTACACACTAGTTAAAAAGGGTTTCAAATTACATCAAGGCTTTGATGTATCAACTATTGTAGAGGAAGAAACTGAAAACCCATTTGCATTTGGCATGCCCTCATCACAACAAATGACAAACATACCTCTTGGGACAACTACACACATGACTACCACTACTACACACATCCCAAGCATTTCAACATTTGGAGATAAGGTACCCATACTACTACACAGGGACAAAGATTCACATTTGGAAGTTCCTCAAATGCCATGGGTAAGATATCACAAACCCTCTTTTCCAAAAAAACACAAATCAAGGCTTCATATCACAAGGTCACACACCTTTGTCCCAAAATTAAAATCAAGGTCTTATCCCCACACTTCAAAACTCTACTCAAGTTCACCAACATCTACATGTCAAAATTCCAACCAAGGACCTAAACCTTCATTTCAAAATGTCAATCAAGCAACCATTCCTTCATTTTAAAATTCCAACCAAGGAAATGTTTCTTCACATCAAAACATCAATCAAAGGCCTACACCATCATTTAAAAATTTCAATCAAGGGCCTACACATTCATATCAAAACATCAATCAAGGGCCTACAGCTTCATGTCAAAACATTAACCAAGGATCTACACCCTCACTTGAAAATCAAGGACTCAATTTTCAAAACCAAAACATGAATCAAGGGTGTATATCTCAATTCCAAAACACCATACCAAATTCCAACATGACCTTTGGCACAAACCTAAATGCCAATTTTATTCCAAATCCAAGCAACACACATCTATATGGAAACCAAGGTCTTATGTCCCAAAGCATCAATCCCAATTCAAATCGAACATATGACCTTAACACCAACATCATGGCACATAACCAAAGAAATGCAACACCATCCCTTGCAGACCTTTTGATACAACATATGTAGTCCCTTGAACAATGAATGACAAACATGCAATTGGGAACCAACAAGAAGACCTATTTTTTGGAGGAACTGTGCCCCTTCCCATTTGATCAAAATCTATACATGCCTCCCTTTCCCCCACATTTCACAATGCTGCCTTTGCCTAAGTATAAGGGGATTGGGGATCCAATAGAACATATTCGAGAGTTTAACACATCATGTATGGAAGTCTCATATGATCCTACCTATTTAATGAGACTGTTCCCACAAAGCCTCACAGGACCAACCTTAGATTTGTTTGCACACCTTCCACCAGGGATCAGAACATGGGGTGAACTAGCCAACAAATTCATCAATCATTTTTCCTTCAACATTAAAAATGATTTCACCCTTACAACATTGAGCACAACCAAACAATAAGAAAGGGAATCACTTACCTCGTTCTACCAAAGATGGTGAGGTTTGGTTAGCAAGTTCCCTTGTCACATTCCTGAAAGATAACTTGTCACCATGTTTGTAGAAAACCTTAATAGAGAATTGATGAGTCGAATTCAAATCCAATGTTGCACAAATTTTGAGGAGATTCTTGAGAAAGGGGTCCTTATTGAAAAGGGTCTTATTACAAAAGGGCTAGTCAAAGTCAACAAAGAAAATCCCAAACCTAACAATGACAAGAGAAAATACTGGTCCCAAAAAAAATGTCACAAATGATGGATTTGTTGATGCCAAACTAATAACCAAATGTCCAATCATTCAATTTAAAGGTCCTTTGTCAAATTTATCCAACACACCAAACACATAGACACAAGGTCAAAACCAAACGCTAAATGTGGTCCAAAACAATCAACAACGCAGAGGTCCTCCCTGAGCCAAGAGAACATACAACCCTTTTGGTGAACCCATCAAATCAATCCTTAAACAACTCTTGCAGTCAAATGTCACCACACTACTAGACACCAAGAACTATGAACCTACGTTGATCAAACCTGATTGGTGGAAAGACAATGAATATTGTGAATACCACCATAGAAAAGGACATGAAACATCTAGATGTTGGACACTCAATAATATCATTCAAGACCTTATTGAAGATCAAACCATTTCAGTTGATAATTCACAAGCCAAGACGAATGTTGATCACACCAATTGAAAACACCCCTACAAGACCATGATAAAGGAACATCCTCCAGTTCAGGAAACAAAAATAATGTCAATTATGCAACTATCAAACACTATTACAGCACTATCATCCTTAATGTGATACCCTTTGATGATCGCATTTCCACTATCACTATAAACAAGCCAAAATCAAATTATGATGTTGCCACCCACAAAACCAAGATAACTATTTTAGGTCCTTCCGCAAATCCTCAACCAAAGGGTCAATATAACCTCCTAGAACAACTAGGGAAAACCCTCACACAAATTTCTATCTTGGATCTCCTTCGTATCTCACCACAACATAGAGCCATCCTTCATAAAGCATTACAAGAAGCATTTGTACCCACAAACCTAGATTTCAATCAATTTCAGTCCATGGTTGGATACCTAGCTATGTCGCACCATGTCACCTTCTCTGAATAAGACTTCTCTGTACCAAAATCTGATCACAATGACCCTCTACACCTTGAAGTATGCATTAATAAACACAAGATCATAGGAGTCCTAGTAGACAATGGAGCAGGCTTGAACATTTGTTCACTAAAATTAGTGAAATCATTGGGATACTCTAAAAATTGTATTGATCAAACCAAGAAAATTATGATTAAAGATTATGATGATGTTGAACGCTCTTCTAAAAGTGTTATTTCACTTCTTATGAGAGATGGCCCAGCAATATAGGACATAGTATTTTACATCTTGGATCTGAATTTACATTAGAATATCCTCCTTGGCTGCCCATGGATCGATGCCATGAGGGCTATTCCTTCCACCTACCATCAATGCCTCAAGTTTCCACACAATGGCACTGAAATTACTATTCCAAGTGACCTCAATCCTTTTCAATATTTCTCAATCCTAAAAGGAACTATTGAACATCAAGTGTCCATCAATCGAGAGGCTTCATCTTCCACTTCATCCACCACTCCATCTCACTACATTGATCCATCCACTCTCATCAAATCTTCCACTTCATTTGTTGCACCTTCCATGCCCAAGATCTAGATTCAGGACAAAGGATGTGGAGAATATAATATGAAGATTCTCTTTTTCATTGGATAATTACCAAAGTCACCAAAGTCATATGGTAAACTTCATCCCATGCAACCTAAATTTTTCATCCATAATCCTCCTACCACCTTCACTAGATGGGGGGAACTTTCTAAAGAATCTCTAGATGACCACATTCTCACATGGTTGTACAAAGAAGAGGAAGACAGTGAAATTAAGAAACTACCACTTGAACAGTATTGAAAAGGGTTCCAAATAATGAAACAACATGGATATGATGGACACGGTGGTCTTGCTCTACATAAACAAGGAATGATGGAACCTTTACAACCTCTTAAGCTAATAAGTCATCAAGGGTTAGGGTTTGTTCCAATAAAGATGACCATCTGGTCTATTGGATTACCTTCGAGTGAGTTTGTTGACACTTTAGATGAGATCAAGACATATGAGGACTCTTGGGATTATGATGATGATTCCAATGAATATGAATGGGATTCCCTATCCTCCACTACTTTCATGGACCTTGACAAACTATTTGAGAAATTTAATGAAATGCTTACCATTGATTCCTCATGAAACCCACCTAGAACCCATTCAAAAATGCCTTTGACAAAAGAAGAGTGGATCAAACACTATTTTTGGTAATCCATTGATCTTGCCTCTTGGGAATCTGATGACTACATCCGTCTCTACCCTATCTTCCTCTACCATGACCCTTGACAATATTGATGATTGCTTACCCCTTGTCTACCCTCAACTTATAGATTGGGATCAACAAGAACCACCAAGTTTGGACACTTTCGAGAATGATGAAGCAATTGTTGATTTTATGGGACTTCGTGAAGGAATACTAAGTGGGGATCATAAGGCTAGATTTTCCATAGAACTTAATTATGCACCATACTTTGGTGAGGTCATCCTATCCTCTAGTCACAAAACTAAAAATGAAAAAAGTAAACATAAAAATAATAAGTCTTCAGGTGAAAATCGAACAGCCCTTGTTGATCATGAAAAAGTAAAAATAAAGGACATATTCGAAGGTGAAAACCTCCTTGAGGAACCTAAGGATGGAGGATTGGATCATCTCCCAATAGACCAAGAGAGATCACCATTTATTATAGAAGAAATAGAGGAAATCAACATTGGAACACAAGAAAACTCCATATTGATAAGTTAGCAGTATCCTTGACCACTAAGGAAAAGCCTGAGTTTATAACATTCTTTTCAGAAAGACAAGTTAATTTTGCATGGTCATATGCTGATATTCCTAGATTGGATCTTGAACTTGTTCTGCATCACTTTCCACTACTACCTAATATAAAACCATATAAACAGAAGTTAAGGAAAATGCACCCCTAGATTGCACTCCTTGTCAAGGTGGAACTGAAGAAACTACTGGATGTTGGATTCATTCACTCCATTGATTACACAGAGTGGATATCAAATCTTGTCCCTATCACAAAGCCAAATGGTCACATAAAAATTTTCATGGATTTTAGAGACCTCAACAAATTTTTCCCTAAAGATGATTTTCCTTTGCCAAACATTGACCTCATAGTAGACCTCATAGCCGGGTATGAGATGTTATCATTGATGGACGGATTCTTTGGTTACAGTCAGATAAGAATTACTAATGAAGATCAACCAAAGATAGCTTTCACATGTACTTGGGGAACCTTTTATTGGAATGTTATGCCATTTGGATTGAAAAATGTGGGAGCTACCTATCAAAGAGCCATGACTACAATTTTTCATGACTATATGCACATCCTTATGGAAGACTATGTCAATGACCTTCTCTCTAAATCTCTAAAACTAAGTGGACACTTAGCAATATTAGACAATATTTTCACACGACTATAAAAGTATCAACTTGAGTTGAATCCAAAGAAATGTGTCTTCAAGATCCAATCAGGCAAGCTTCTTGGATATATTGTCTCACATATAGGAATAGAAGTCGATCTCGACAAAGTTAAATCCATCTTGGAAATTTCACCACCAACCAATATCATTTAGTTGAGAAAATTACATGGACAACTACAATCCATCCATAGGTTCATTTCCCAATTAGTAGAAAAGATCCACCCATTCCAACATCTATTAAGAAAAGGCATTCCCTTCAACTAGACAGAAAATTGTAAAGAGGCATTTGATCAGATCAAGAACTATCTATTGACTCCCCATGTTCTCATGCCTCCACTGAGGGCACTCTTAGCACAAAATGACAATGAAGGAAAGGAAAGAGCAATATATTATAGCAATCACACTTTGGTCGGGTATGAGCTAAACCATAGTCATATTAACCAAGCATGTTTAGTAGTGATATTCGTAGCACAAAAACTAAGACACTACATGTTGAATCACAAGACAAAACTAATTGCCAAAATTGATTCTTTGAAATATGTTCTCAGCAAAGTAGCATTGATAGGAAGACTAGCTAAGTGGGTTATGTTTCTGAGTGAATATGACATTGAATATGTTGACCAGAAAGCAATAAACCAGTAAGTAATAGCTGACCAAATTGTAGATGCACCACCAAAATCAAACCATCCTTTGATATCTAATTTCCCACATGAATCAATCTTTGTCATAGACATGCCAACAACATGAAAGCTATACTTTGATGGATCTTATACAAGTCATGGATCAGGACCTAGTATTTTGTTCATTACACCTCAAGGGGATGCCATTCTTAGGTCATTCTGAATAGCATTCTCGTGCACAAACAACATGGTTGAGTATGAATCATTATTGATAGGACTTCGAATGGCAATAAAATGGAAAATAAAGGACCTTCAAGTCTATGGTGATTCCCAATTAGTAATTAAACAAGTTAATGATTACTATGACACCAAGGATGAGAAATTGATGCCCTACAAGCACATGGTAGATAGATTTAGACTATACTTTGATAATATTTCCTTTGATAAAATACTGAGAATCCAAAACAAAGAATTTGATGTAATGGATACAATTGGATCTCTCTTGGATATCCCCAACAATGCCTCACAATATGAGTTCTTGGTGGAACAACTATTGATCCTCATATTTGATGTCCCCGAAACTGAACTTGTGTGTGAACTTGTTGGTCTTGAATCACCTTGGTATACAAACATCTATGCCTATTTGCATGACCAAATTATTCATCTTGACTTGTCCCCTAACCAACGCAAGACCTTTATCTAACAAGCATCTAAATATGCCATCATCAGAGACACCCTTTACCGTTGTAGTTTTGATAGTCTCCTCCTATGATGTCTCGACTCAAATGAAGCACAAATATCTTTACAATAGGTACATCATGGTATATGTGGAGCTCACTCTGTTGGTCCAACCTTAGCCAAAAATCTCATGAGAATGGGATATTATTGGCCTACAATGGAACGTGATGCTTATCACTTTGTCAAGAAATGTCAACAATGTCAGATTCATGGAGATCTTATACATACACCAGCTCAGGAGCTACAACTGCTTACTTCACCTTGTCCATTTTCTCAATGGAGATTCAACCTTGTAGGAAAGATCCACCCCACATCTGCTAATGGACATAAGTTTATCCTTGTCACCACTGAGTACTTCACAAAATGGATCGAAGTCATCCCACTAACTTACATTACTAGAAATCAGATAGCCAAGTTCATCCTAAATTACATCATTTGTTGCTATGGAATCCCATATTCCATCATTATTGATAATGATCACCCTTTTAAAAACTAGGATGTCCATAAGCTTTGTGAAAATTTTCATATCCAACACCACTTTTCTACTCCGTATTACCCCCAAGGTAATGGCCAAGATAGGGTATCTAATAAGACCATCCTAAAAATATCAAAGAAGAATATCAATGACACTGGTTGTGATTGGAACCTACAACTCAATCTTGCTTTATGGGATTACCATACCAGTGTTTGTACTCCCACTAGAGTCGCTCCATATTCCCTTGTTTGTGGTTCTAAAGTAATACTTCCTATAGAGGTCAAGTTACCCTCTTTGGGAGTCTCTATTCAAGGCTTAATTGATCAACAAGAATATCATGTATCCCGTATACATGAGCTATAGTTACTGGATGAAAAGAGAGAATGCTCTGACACATTTGCAAGTATGTCAGAATCACCTTTGACGCAGCTATAACAAGAAAGTTTGACCTAGAAACTTTGGTATTGGTGACTTAGTCCTAAAAGAAAATCTAAAGAATCAAGTAGAATGAGAAAATCTTGGAAAGTTTGAACCTAATTGGATGGGTCCTTATATCATCACAACATCATATGGATCAGGTTCTTATCAACTTTATACTCTTGAAGGAGAGCCATTTTCCAAACCTATCAACAGCATGCACCTTCGCAAGTACTACACTTGATTCTCAAAGTATCCCTTTAAAAGTCACAAAAATCAAAAAAATCAAAAAAAATGTCACCCTAATGAAAACCTGGCAAACAGGCATCTTGGTGACAACAAAAAAAATAAAAAAATAAAAATAAATAGTAAAGAGAAATAATTCAACCAAAAGTGATAACCACTTTGGTGGCGCTTTGGATAGGTACCATGGTGAAAACCTAGCAAACAAGTGTCATGTGTAGTCAGTCTATGCTCTATCTACTATCATTCTATCTGGTCCTTCATCCTTTCCACTCTTCCATTTGCACATGTCACTTTTTCACAATAAACTTTGTTATCCTCCCATGGCCTGAAAACCACTGACATTTAGTATCTTGATCATCCTTTGCATTCATTCACTGCTTCCCCTCACACATAATAAGTCGGTCCTATGCCTAACTGGGGAAAATTCATTGACTCACGTCTTCATGGGAAGATAACACATGGTATCAGCCTTTTAAAACATCAAAATCCAAAAAATTCATAAAATCATCTTGAAATCCAAAAACATTATAAAACTTCAAATCTTCCAAAAATAGAATCAGAGTCTAAGTTTGAGTCAGTCTTTATTAGAGTGTTCAAACAACATTGTCTCTATGCATTTACTACATAGGCAAGGCTCATCTTAAATGAGCCCCTGAGACATTAGGTCAGTCCTTTTAGGTTGTCCAAATAAAATTATGACTCAGTCTTTTGTTGAAATATAATGCAAAGTCAAGTTGTGTTGAACTATGATGTCTCTACATGTATAACAGGCCATCAATCGATAATCCCCTAAGACCACCTAGGTCAATTCTTTAGGGTTTTTTGAGTCTCGTCATGTCCTTGGTCTGCAAGCAATCATCATTTAAACTAAATCACGAATCAACAAATAAACATAACCAACAAAATCCTTCAATCAACCAATCATCCTATCATCAATCAATCTATCGAATCATCAATCTTATCAAAATGGGAAATTATTTCATTTGTCTCATTTGGTCCTATCTCTTGTCTTTTATCAAGATGTGTCCTTCCCAAGATTAGACTTTTTCAATTTGATCATTCACCTTAAGTAGGATGTATCTTTCTTGTAGTTAGGTGCCTTGTCAACACTTGTCATTTGGTCAACTTTATCAGATCTGTCCCCTGCTTTAAATATGATGTGTCCTTGAATTTGGGTATCGTCACATCACTTGGTCATATCAATCAATCTTTTTCAAAAAAAAAAATCAACCTTTTCAACCTTTTCAGTCAATCTTGCCTTAATTAGGATATGTCTTTCCTGAAGTCGAGTGCAATCAATCAACTTTGTTATCTTTATCAAGTCAATCAATCTTTCCTTAACCAGGATGTGTCCTTGACGATAGGTGCAATCAATCAAATCAATTTTTCAACCTTTTTTGACTTATCAATAAATCCTTATCAATTTATCAATCAAATTCGGTACACCTAATCA
Organism: Sequoia sempervirens; assembly: GCA_007258455.2. Lineage (NCBI taxonomy): Eukaryota > Viridiplantae > Streptophyta > Pinopsida > Cupressales > Cupressaceae > Sequoia > Sequoia sempervirens. Next base: position 573,169,690 of record VDFB02271358.1, read on the forward strand.
ATCACATCAAACAATCTCATCAAGACTATTAGAAAACATTGTCTCTTTCGCAAAGACTTTGTTGGTCGGGATTTTTCTTATCTTTTTGATTGGTTCTTGTTCATGTTACTAGTTACCTCGAGGATGTCCTATTAAAGGATTTAGAGGAACGATGATGGATCATGGCCTCTTTTCTTTTTTTGTTGTTTATGGTTTGTCTTGCCAAAAATACTGGGATAATTAGATCCTTAGTATAAGTCGACGCATTCCTTGTCTTTTTACTATCTTTTGACTACTTGTCTCTCATAAATGGTCACCTTGCACACCTTGGTCTATATCATACCAGGGTTTTTGTGGTCCATTTGTGGCATTTTTGACGCCTAATGATGATAAATATAAAAATGGAAGTATGAAGTTCGGTCCCTCATCATTTCCCATCTAACTTTCCATCTCCATATTCCTTTCCTTTTCACACTAACATCCATCTCTTCCATCTCTTCCATACTAACTTTTCCTTCATTCGCATCTTGATAGAGTCCTATGACACACAAAAAAACATCTTGCATACATAATCATGTTAGATAGCATCATAGAAAGAATCATCATCATAGACAATCATTATCATATTAAATCATATATATTTGCATACAAAAAAAATAGAAAGCATCCATATAGAATTCATATCTTCTCATCACACTAGCATCATTACATTAGCACTTTATCATATTAGTACTGCATTTTACATCACAATCCATTATATCATATTACATTGCATTTCCCATAACATTGCATCCCATGCATAAAATTACATTCATATTAGACATTATCCATCATGACATTTAGCAAACATTTCCTCACATAAACATTGCATTAGATTTTACACATATTAGGCCATATCACATTTGCATCCTATCATTACATTTCTGCATAAACATTACATTACATCAATACATTTCCATATCACATTGCATTAGATCATTTCCATTTCATTCATCGTCCACACATAGCATAATAAAAAAATCTATAAACCATCAATACATTACATCATCATATCACACTACATTTAGTAAACATTAGGTCATCCATATTGCATATCATAAAATCATAAACTATCATAGCATAGTCATTAACACATATTCATAAAGCATATTAAACCATCTCATCATCATATAGCATGCATCAATAGACATCATAAACAATCATAACACATCATCATCCTAAACATAAAACCATAAAAATATCATAATGCATATCATCAACCATCACCAAAATCATATCATATATCACTCAAAATCAAGTGTCATAGAACAATGTCAAGATGAATGTCCAATAAAGGTGGAGCTCGTAGGCTCAATAATAAAAATATCAATGTCCATATAACAATAGATATAACAAGAGGCCCTATCTCGAACTGCCCTAATCTCCTATCCCTGGGGCATCCCTATCCTCCATGTGTGGTACATCCCCAGTCGAAGGAGGCTTATCGTATGGAGTGGCTCACCCAGCATCTAACGTCTCACCCTAGGACCTGCTTTGTGTCCACCAGCTATGAGTCCCATTGTGTGCTTTGCCTTGTGAGCCACTATCTATCTTAGAAAATATGAGCTCCCTTCTCTTCGGAGGTTCCACTCTCTCATATAAATCCCTGTAGTACTGGCTACACTTGCTCACCCTAGCATACTCTTGTGCAACCTCAACCATTGACCCACTACATGTAACTATGAACTCAATCATCCACTAGTCGGTCTGTTGTTGGCTAATGACTATTAGGTCCCTCTCCACCTAAAAGGCATCCCTTTCAGCCTTAAGGTCATGTCTCTCAGTAGTGACTATCCTCAACTCTTCCTCTAGTTCCTACACCTGTAGCACGGCTATCCTCTGCTCAACAATCTCGTCATCTACTTAAACCTCCTCACCCACCTTCTCATCTCCCATGATGATCCTCTCATGAAAGACCCTCTCTACCTCATCCATCTCAGCCTCCTCCTCATCTCCTACCTACTCTACCTATCCCCCATCACCACTAATCTCGACCTCCATTGCCTCTAGTTGTGCTATCTACACTTTAGACACCTCTACATGCTACTCTAATACCTGAGCTTCCACCTCTACTACTGCCCTAACCTCTAGCTGATCCTCCTCCATCTCTACCTCCTCTCAGATGGGTGGCAGTTTCCTACCCACCCATCGTCCTTTTTCCCTCCTCTCCTTTCTATCTCCTCATCCTTTTCCTCCTCATCCACCACCCCCATCATTTCCTCATCCTCCTCCATCCCCCATCCTATGTCTCCTCCACCACTTCAACCTCTACCTCCCTCTCAGCCTCTCAAGCCCCTAACTTTGTGCTCTACTGGCATCGGCTACTATGGATCTATGAGCAGAACAAGTATGTGTGCTAACCACCAATAATCATACTTTGGTGTGGTCCATACATTGGCGTCCCCACCTTTCCACTCCCAATCTAATTCCTACATGGCATCTATCTCTTGCTCTGTAGTGGTAATCACAATATGTGGTCCTCAAAGATACACCTCTCATGATGATCGGTCATACTCTGTTGCATCCACTAGCACCCCTTGTTGCTCACCAAAATATTGCATGAACCTCTCTAGTAAGTACATCGCAATGATGTGTCATGACTGCACTGTCCACCTAATCAAATACCTGGGCTATCAACACCAAGGAAAGTGGTCATCCTCATCTATCCACAACTGACAAGCCCTATATAGTCTCCAAATGAAGCTCACCAATGTGTCTAGACCATGCCTCCAATAACCCACATCTCCAACATGTATCAAGTTCAATGCTCCCTAATACATATAAGCATATGGTGTGCTACCCACCACCTATCAAACCACCAGAGGTCAAAACACTGCTATGTTCTCCCATGCCCAAATTGTCAGCAAGGTCACCCCGTAGCTCAAACTCTTCCCCTCTCTAGGCGATATCATGTAATTGAAAATAGAGCATGGCCAATAGAAATGGCCCCCAGGCATATATTATTCTAAACTGAATCATCAATCTAAGCATCTCCCCCTAGCCCACTAGAAAACCATGACTCCTATGGTCGAGGATAATCACTCTGGCTATCAATGCATAAAGAACGCAAACATATCTATCATAGGTCTCGGCCAAGGTCTCCCATCGGATCTCATAATCTAGAATATTGAGATCTACATCATCATCAATCTCATAGTACTCATATAACTCCTGTAGCCTTCGAGTGGGGATGTAACGTACCCGCTCACCATGAATGGGTAGACTCAATATCTTGTATACATCCTCCAGGGTGACTATCACCTCCCCTGTCAGAAAATGGAAGTTGCTAATCTCTGAGTTCCACCACTCTGCTAGTGTTGACAGCATCCCTTTGTTTTCCCTAATCATGGGCATACAAATCACATAGAATAAACCTAAGTCCAAAAGTGTCTATCGCTCCTCCTCACCCAACTGGTCTCGCAGTCAAAACACATTTGGTCTAGACTCCTACATATAAATATGAGGAAGATACACCTAAAATCATCAAGCAACCACTAATGTCAATCCTAGACCTTCAGTTGACCAATGGAACCTACTTTGACCAAGGAAAAATTTCCTAATTTGGGGCAAGTTTTTAACTGGGCAATTACGTGGAAATTTTAACAAATGTGTCACACATATTTATAACCAGCTCGCAACTACAATTGCATCACTCACCTAACACATGCGTCACTTCATACAACACATGTGTTTCCTCTAGTCATATACATCCTTCCCAACCACATATGCAGCTCGAAAAGTCAATTGTGTCACACAATTTTATGTTTCGCACTACAAATGCTTGTGCCCTAACCCTAATGCAATTGTGTTGCACTAAGACGATTGCAGTGAACTGCTTATCGAATGTGTCAAATGTGAATTTAGTTGTGTTGCAAAAATTTGTGATGCAATTTCCTGTTAAATTATTTCCTAAGCTAAATACATGTAAAACGACAAAATTAAAAGTTGGGCTAGTAGTACGTACCGGGGCGGGCGCTCCCTTAGGTCAGCAGTATGTTTGAATGCAGTATGCACATTGGGCAGCCTTGGGAACTAGAGACATCTCTGCAGCTAAATCACTATGAGCTCTTGAGATTTCCAAATTGTGAATGTGAAAATTGACCCTTTTTCAAACTCAATTTGCCATTTATAGGTTCAAAATTAGGGTTTTTTACCTACCTTGCCTACTAGTCATACCTTTTGAATCCCTTGACCTTGAATTTGACTCCTTTAACAATCTTAAAACTCAATTTTTTCTTCACCATCGCATTCTTGCCCATCCATTTGTTTTAGCAAGACAATTTTCTAAATTTTTGACAATTTTTGAAAATTTGTCAAAATTTTATGAGAGGGCATACCTGTACCCTGATTTCACTGGGGCATCCTAGGGCACCTTTTGACTAAATTTCTTTGACACAACATGATGAACTAAATTATGTGAAAGAGAGGAAAAATGTAGACACTGAAAAATGTCCTAGGTCTATGAGCGTCATTTTTCTCGGTCGTTGTCCTCCAACAATTAAATAATTTTAATTATTTGATTATTCCTTGATCATATTCCTCTATTAATTAAATATTTTTTTAATTATTTAATTAATTCACTCTCTAATCCTTATTATATCCTAATCAATTAAATAAATTAATTGCATCATTAATTCCCCTTTCTTCAATAATTAAATGAATTATTATTTATTTAATTATTTGTTTGTCATCTTTTGTCTATGGTTAAATAATTATCATTTAATTATTTAACTATTCACTCCCTTTTAATTCTTCCATTTATTAAATAATTGTCAAAATTATTTAATTGTCCTCCATGTGTCCCTTGTATTAAATAATCAAATCAATCTAATTATTTAATGCCTCTTTTCACATTCCTCTCATTTAATTAAAATAATTATGAAAATTATTTGAATTGAATCTCCACTTGTCCATTTCCTTTTTTTCTCAAATAAATAATTCAAATGATTTATTTATCCTCCATTTGGTCAAATATTCTCTTCTCATTAATTAATTACTTTTCAATTTTTAATTCATTATTTTCCTTCATTTGCTCATTTATTTTTGTCATAGTTGTCAGGCATCATAGCAGTCGACGTCATAACTATCATAATCCTCCCATGAATAGCATATTCTTGATGCATCAATTCTCGACCATTGATCTTGGCATCTTTCTAGAAACTTGATCTTGATTGTTCATTTTGTAACCTCCCTCTCACGGATTCTCCACCATCGATCTTGGAATCTTTCTAGAATATTAATCTTGACCATCTATTCGAATGGTTGTCTATAAAAGTAAACTTCTTCTTCCATTTTTTCGTTAATAGCCATTTTGTCTCCAACTTTCTAAATAATATTTGCAAGTATTTGCACAAGTCTACTTTAAAATCTGAGGGCAAATATTGCAAAAGGAGAAATAAGAGAGCAAGAGAAGTGATTCAAGATTCAAGCATGGGGAGTGTTTTGATTTTATGTTTTATTTTCCTTCTGCTTTCATTTCTTTGTCTTGTTTAGATGTGGTTCATGGCTTAGAGGTGTCGGTTGTCACTTTATCTAGGCTAGGAATGATCTAACCCCATCTTACATCTCCAAGTTAGCTTTGTGGATATAAGAAACTTGGTATGAGATGTAGATTTTTGCAAGTCCACAAGGAAATTTATTCATATGTAAGATAAAGGATTAGTGATATGAGGAGCATCAATCACTCTTCCATGATTTTTTTACCTATTTGAGGGAATTTTCACCGTATCTTCCATTGGATTTTTATTTTGTGTGATGCTAATTTTTATTGTACATTTGAATTTTTTTATTTTATTCCTTTAATACATATGCATCGGCAACCATTAGTGAAGCTTAATTCTTGTTGAGGAAGATTGAAATGTCTCATTTAAAATTCATAATATGATGTATCAAAGTGCAACATAGCTCCCCTAAATTTATGAACCAATATTTTATATTGAATTGAAGGAAATTAGACACCCATACACTAAATACCAACTATTTCATCTACTATTGAAAACATGATTATACATGTAAGTGTAATTATTTAGGTCCTATCTTTGACCTCAACAATTTTTAAACTTTTTCCATCTAGTAAATTTATATCTATCATTAAGCCACTATCCCATGCCAAGGTCAATGTCTTAAAGTACATGTCAAAACTTTTTGCATCCACTAAATTAGTATATATATCATTAAGCCATTATCTCATGTTGAGGTCGATGTCTTAAAGTACATGTAAAATTATTGTCACATTAGCTTGTTCAAATTGAAATATTAAACATTTTCATTATTCAACCTTAGTCAGAAATGCCAAATTGATCAGCATCAAAAGCTTATCTAAAATTAGGTTAGCATACTCTTCTTGCCTAGTGTGACCAAGGATATTGGTATGGGTTGATTACACTTGATCCATGAAGAATTGAAGCATAATGAAGCCACTAATACTCAATCTAAACAATATCAATCGAATTGAAGTTAAAAGCTAAATATTCATCAAAGCAAGGAATTCTAAGTTATGAAAACATTTAAAATATCTATTATAGTTCCCATTCAAAACTTATCCCATTTTGGGAATGGTGTCGCGTTGATGTGGAACGGAAACCCTTTCCCAATCCCATGATCAGTGAGCTTGTTTCAATTGATTTTATTGAAGAGAACCGATGAAACGGTTGTGAGATGTGATTGAAAATGTGATTTATGCTAAGATGAGTATGATGCAAAAGCTAATCTAAATGATTTATGCTAAAATGATTCAGATATACAATTGCTAAGCTAATATAAATGAGATTTAGACTAAAAATATTCAAACCCTAATTATCTAATTAGCTAAATAGATGCATTATGGAAGCCATTAATGGAAGATAAGCTATTATGAAGCTAATTTAAACTAAAATATGTTAAATGAGAGTTAAAAATGAGTGTAAGTGTGAGTGATTTCAACAACATAAGTGTGTTCAAAAACATATGGATCCATTTGTCTCCAAATAGTGAACTATTTATAGGAAAGAAAATGAGAAATGAAGAGTTGAGATTGAAAAAGCTAATCAATGATCGAGGATGGAGGAAATTGGAGGCATGGATCATGGATTCTCATCAATAGGTGAGAGTGCAAAATGATATTTAATCAAGGGTTCTCATTCCTTCCAAACAAGCACACTTTTGACCTATACAAGAGGTCAAAAGTTAGCTTGCACAAGAAGTCACAAGTTAACTTGCATATGAAGCTAAGTGAGAATATTCCCTTTTTCAAATAATTGGGGGAGAGAGAATATTATTTAGAATATTCTCATGGGTGAAGAAAAGGATATTTTGTAAATTAAAACAAAGTTTACTTCTGCAAAAGAGAAAGGACTATTTCGTGGGAATATTCCCCTTTTGGAGGAATGTGCATAGGAGGAATATTCCCTTCCAAGTGGGAGGAATTAGATTAATTAGATAATTGTTAATAAAAAAAAGGTTTAATCATGCAATTAGGGGATTTAGAAGAATAAAGTGATATTCACTAAATTAAACGATTTAATGAAAGGTGGAAAGGTGAAATGGCATTTAATTAAATAACTTAGGGTTATTTAATTAAATAAAAAGACTTAGGGAATTAAATTAAATAGTTTGATTTATTTAATTTAATGAGATGAAATGTTAGCGTGAAAGGGGGGAATTAACCCAATTAAATGAATTAGGTTAATAGATGCAAATGATGCAATTAATTATAATAGCTATGCTAATTTAATCAATTAAGTGAAAAGAGGATGGGTTTCAAGAGGAAATGGTATTAGTATACCTGATTCGAGTGTATGATATATGATTCGGTACATTTTTCAGTGTCTACATTTTGTTGGTGTGAATAAGTCTTGTACCTAGTTCATTCCTTTACTAGGGACTTAGGGGACTTAATTCACATGTTAAGTTTACTTAGGATATTAGTTGTCATATCTAGATAAGTATTAGTTGTCTTATCTAGAATTTCTACTTTCCTAGGTAGTTATGAGTTAGTTGTCTCATGTGATAGGATTAAGACAATTGTCATGATCTTGTCTTAACCTATCTCTCATCCTTGCCTTTATAAGCAAGGCATCTCTAGCATATTATTGAGTTGCATAGCATTGTATTGTATTGCATTGATCATATTGTATCATATTGCAATCCTTATTTGATGGAATAGCATATTCCATTGTTGCTTCTCTCTATCTCTTGTGGAGGTTCTTTGGTGTTGCAGATTGAAGATCTTGGGTTGATCACTTCAACATGGCATCAGAGCTTTGAATCTGGCAAGCCCTTCCAATTCTTTATTAGAGAGTTTCCATCAATTTCTATTGTAATTTTTTAGTTTCTTGTATCCTATATTGCATGCTTGCATTTTGGTGAGATCTGGTGATTGCAACATTTTTGGCTAAAGTGGCAGTATTTTAGGCTGTCCCATTGCGTCCAAGAGACTCGAAAAAGTCAGATTTGGCTTTTGTTTCACTCAATTTTGTCACCATTTGCAACTTTGGCAAAGAAGGGTTTCGAGCTCAAATCTGGTGAACAACTTTTTACAGGAGCACTTTTGGCAAAAAAAATAAGCTTGCCATTACATCCGGGTGGCTGTTTCTGAGTTTTTTGATATAAAATTTGCCTATATTTGGAAAAAATTGTTTTCAGGGAAAAAAAATTTAGCTGAGGAGCCATACAGCCCCCCTGCCTGCAAGGTACGACATCGTCAGAATTTTTTTATTATTAAAAATTCCTGCATATTTATTTTTGGGCGGTATTTTATTTAAAATATTTCAAAAAATATATATTAAATTTTTTTAAAGCGCTTTAAAGCGCTGTGTACCGCTTTAGGCGGGACCCGCGGCATTAAAAGCCACTGCAAACTTTAACAGTCTATGGACTGTTGGAGCCCACGGCTCTTCCTAACCGCCAAGAGGGTGGTCTCTTCACCATCGCAGCCACCGCCAGCGAGCGGCTCCCCAAACCGAAAACTGTGGACGGGTCTCCAAACTGCCAGGAGTCCGCCGACAAACCACCAGCCATCACAGCATATGGAAACCGCTAGTGGCTAGTTAACCGCCTGGAATTTTGTTAGCCTCTATGAAGCCCCTGGTCACATGGGTGACTGACGGCCAACTCCCGAAGGCCAAATTTTTGCTCCTGTCTAGTCTTAAAAGTGCCTAAAATAGGCCTTTTTTTCAATTTTGCATAATTTTTCGCCACGGAGTCGGATTTTCATAAACGAGATATCGTCAAAAAGTTGGTTCGACGAACTTCATAGTGGTATAGGTGATTTTTCCACATTTTGACATTTTTTGCCAGTTTTTTCAGCTTGAAGGTACAAGTGCATTTATTGCTTGTTCTTGGTGTAACTTTTGCAAATGAAGTCAAAATTTGGAAAAAAAAATTTTGAAATTGATCAGAAAATCGCAAGGAATATGTTTGTAACCTCAGTTTTTAGTTTTTTCAAGCTCTTTTTTCTAAAAATTGTAAAAATCACCGTGTGTTATAAACGGTTGATTTGAGCTTGTCACTTGTAAAAATTGCAAAATTTGTTCATTGTAATTTGTTGGGGGGTTGCAAATTGAGTTTTAATACATTCTGGGGGGGTGAAAGGCACAATTTAAGTGCCAAATTGTCTTCTTTCTTTGGTGTTCATGGCAGATCTAAGACAAATTGAACCACTCACTCCACACAATTATCATACATGGAAGCTAAAAATGACTCAATTGTTACAATCTAAGGGTCTATGGCCAATGTTAGATGTAGAACAACCTGAATTTACAAGGGATTATGAAAATTTTGTTCATAGATGTAAAATGGATGAAGCAAAAGGGCTCATTGGCTTACATGTATCTGATAATTTATTGTTTCATATTTCAAAGTGCAAAACACCTAAGAATGTTTGGGATAAACTTGAAGAATTGTAAGGTAAAATGAATCATTTCAGAGCCTTGGAACTTCAAGTAGAACTACAATCCCTCTCTCTAGATGTATTTCCTTCAATTCAGGATTTCCTTGCACAATTCAAGATGATTTTGTCATAGTTGAAAGGATGTGGACATGATGTATCTAATGATGAATGTATCTTTTTGATTCTGTCTAAGTTAAAGGGCCCTTATCAAAAATTTTCTTCTACTTTCTATTCAACTATGGATGTAATGGGGAAAGATTACAAAATGCTTACATTTGAGTTGTTTTGTGAGCATCTTACTAGGGAGGAGGCCAAGTTAATTCAGTTGGATGCCTTACCTAATTCTAAGAATCATGCTCTAATGGCTCAATCATCCAAGGGTAAAGGAAAGAACAAGAAGAATCCCAAAGCATAATCCTCTTCTAGTAGTGAGAATCCCTCCAAACCAAAGCCAAAGAACAATCAAAAGTCCACTCCATCTCCTTCTTCTTCTACCTCTGGAGATTCTTCTTACAAGTCCAAGAAAAAGAAAGAAGATCCTTCTCATTTTGTGGAAAAAGTGGGCATGATTCATCTCATTGCTTTAAGAGATTAGAGGCCTTGGAGGAAGCTATGAAGAAGCACAACATTTCAGTGGCTAAGTCTTCTTCCATGGGCAAAGGGAAAGCTCTTTCAGCACAAGCTATTCATTCATCTTCAGACAGTTGGATTTTTTATTCAGGTGCTTCACATCACATGACCAATTCACGTGATCTTCTTGATTCCATTGTTCATACTTCTACTTCTCAAATTGAAGTTGGGAACTCTTCACAGATTCTCATTTTGGGGACAGGCTCCATTCAGATGCTAGATGGGTGCATTGAGGATGTTCTTCTTGTTCCTGATATTTCAGCGAATCTAATTTCCATATATCAGATTTGTCATTCTAGAGATGGGAAGTCAGTTGAGTTTACTCCACAGAATGTGACTATTAGACAGTTGCAGGATCCTAAGAAGGTTTTTGCTACAGGGATAGTTGATCATGAGAATCATTTGTATCGATTTGATGGATTTGAGTCTTCATCGGGTTCATGTTTTTTTGCTCATGCTGATTCAATGAGCAAGCTTTGGCATGAGAGATTTGGGCACTTGAACTACAGATATCTTCAGCAAATGCAAGCACATAACTTAGTGGTTGGTCTTCCAAATATCACTTGCACAGATGGTGTTTGTCAAGGTTGTGTTCTTGGCAAGCAACATCAAGATCCTTTTCCTAAGGGTCAAGCTACGTGTGCAACATCTCCCCTTGAGTTGGTCCATAGTGATCTCATGTCATTCCCAACTCCTTTTTCAGGGGCTAAGTATGTGCTCACATTCATTGATGATTTTTCTCACCAGACATGGGTCTATTTTCTGAAGCTCAAGAGTGAAGTACTCACCAACTTCAAGACCTTCAAAACATTTGTGGAGAAGCAGTAAGGTTTTTCTCTTTGACAGATACACACAGATAATGGGGGGGGAGTATGTCAATCAAGCATTTCAGGATTTTTGCAGTGAGCATGGTATTCTTCATCAGCACACAGTTCCTTACACTCCTTAGCAGAATGGTGTGGCAGAGAGAAAGAACAAGACTCTTAGGGAAATGGCCAATTGTATGATTCAGTCTAGGTCCATGGCTCCCACCTGTTGGGCCGAAGCTGTCAATTGTGCCAACTATATTCTGAATTGTATGCCCCACAAGGCAGTGCAAAATATGACCCCTGAGGAGGCTTGGTCTCATCGCAAGCCTAATGTATCCTTCTTCAAAGTATTCGGTAGTGAGGCTTGGGCATTCATTCTGAATGGTCGGCGTAAATCCATGGAGAAGAAGAGTCAGCGGTACATCTTTGTTGGCTATTGTGAGGATGTGAAGGCATATAGATTGTTTGATCCTAACACACGAGAGGTACATTTTCGACATGATGTTCAGTTTTCTGAGACCTTCACCTAGTCAGATCCTCCTTCGACTTCTTCATCACAACCTACTCAGTCTTCTTCAATTCATGATACTTTTCTACTTGAGGAATATTTTGATGTGGTCTTGATGAACCTCCTCCTCATTCACCCACTAGGCCATGATGGGCTTCAGTTACTCTTGAGGAGGTTGGTCCTCTTGTTGGTGATCCTACAGACACTCGCCACACTCATTCTTAGACTTCTAGAATTAGTCTTTTGAGTCATACAGTTTTAGATGATCCTCAAAAGTTTTCAGATGCTTCAGGTATTCCAGAGTGGGATAGTGTTATGGATGATGAGTATTCTTCCTTGATGAAGAATGATACTTGGGATCTTGTGCCTCTTCCTAAGGGAAGAAAGTTGGTTCGCTACAAGTGGGTGTATCATACCAAGTATGCAACAGATGGTTCCATTGACAAGTATAAGGCTCGTCTTGTTACAAATGGGTTTTCTCAGGTTGAAGGAATTGACTATTCTAAGACCTTTGCTCTTGTTTCCAAGATGGTTTATATTCGCCTTGTCCTTGCTATAGCTGCATCATAGGGATGGTCAGTATTTCAGATCGATGTGAAGAGTGCTTTCTTGCATGGCGATCTTCATAAGGAGATCTATATGGAGCAGCCACCAGGTTTTGTGCAGGACTCTTCACTTTTTTGCAGGCTTCAACGTTCATTGTATGGTCTCAAACAAGCCCCTAAGGCTCGGTATGAGAAGATGGATAGTTTCTTGCTCACTTCTGGCTACACTCATTGCCATTCTGATCCCAAAATTTATACACAGAGACATGGAGAGGATCTACTCATACTTGTGCTCTACGTGGATGATTTGATTCTCACAGGGAGTTCTACTTCCATGATTTAGAGTACACAACAAGCATTGATGGAGCGATTTGATATGACCGACCTTGGTCTTTTGCATTACTTCCTTGGTCTTTAGGTTCATTAGACTTCTGAGGGGATCTTTATTTTCCAGCAGAAGTATGCTCTTGATTTGCTTCAAAGATTTGGCATGGCTGATTGCAAGCCTGCCCCTACTCCATTCCAATCAGGTGTTGTACTGTCTACCAGTTTCACTACGCCTACAGTTGATCCTACCTTGTATCGGCAGTTGGTTGGTAGTATTTTGTACATGACACATAGTCATCCTAATATTTCCTTTGTGGTTGGACTTGTCTCTCACTTCTCACAAGATCCTCATGAGAGTCATTGGAAGGTTGCCAAGCATATCTTGAGATACATTCAGGGCACTACTCATTTTGGCATTCACTACACTTGAGATGCATCTCATATTGTGGGCTTCACTAACTCAGATTGGGTTGGTGATGTCAATGATCTGAAGTCTACTTCTGGCTTTGTCTTTTGCCTTGGTTCTAGTCTGATTGCATGGTCATGCAAGAAGTAGACTACTATTGCATTATCATCGACAGAGGTTGAGTATCGAGGTGTCGTGTTGGCTAGTCAGGAGGTTTTGTGGCTTCGTCAATTGATGACTGAGTTTGGATTCCCTTCCACTCAGCCCACTACTCTTTGGTGTGATAATCAGAGTTACATTCATATCTCTCGTAACCCAGTGGAGCATCAGCGGACTAAGCATATTGAGATCCACATGCACTTCATCAGGCAGCTCATCCAAGATAGTGTTCTCAACTTGGAGTATTTGCCTACAGATCAGCAGGTTGCAAACATCTTCACTAAACCTTTGGCATCACCTCATTATCTTCAGTTGCGATCGATGCTTGGGGTGAAGGAAGTTGTCCTTGGGGGGTCTTGAGGAGTCCTCCATCCTTCATTAGTTTTTTCTTTTCATCTTTTTCTCTCTTTTGGAGAGGAGTTTTCTCCCACATGTTTTTTCTCCTTTTCTCCACTTGTGAGAGTTTTTTGTTTTGTACATGGGTACATCATCAGGCCTAGTTGTCGGGACCCATCTTTTGCATGTATGCATTGGTTTGTACCTCCCTAAGTTGCACTTAAGGGGGGGTGTTGGTGTGAATAATTCTTGTACCTAGTTCATTCCTTTACTAGGGACTTAGGGGACTTAATTCACATGTTAAGTTTACTTAGGATATTAGTTGTCATATCTAGATAAGTATTAGTTGTCTTATCTAGAATTTCCACTTTCCTAGGTAGTTATGAGTTAGTTGTCTCATGTGATAAGATTAAGACACTCGTCATGATCTTGTCTTATCCTATCTCTCATCCTTGCCTTTATAAGCAAGGCATCTCTAGCATATTATTGAGTTGAATAGCATTGTATTGTATTGCATTGATCATATTGTATCATATTGCAATCCTTATTTGATGGAATAGCATCTTCCATTGTTGCTTCTCTCTATCTCTTGTGGAGGTTCTTTGGTGTTGCAGATTGAAGATCTTGGGTTGATCACTTCAACACATTTTTCCCCTCTTTGAAGCGAGGTACATGTTGCTTTAGTTCAAATATTGATGCTCTTTGGATTAAAAAATGCTACTTAAATCAAAAAATTAAAAAAAATCTAATTTTTAGATGCCACACTACTTAAGGATAAAGTTGATTCCCTACCCCCTTGAGAAATCGAGTGAAAATTTTGAATTTTGGGTTGATTTCTCAACAAAGGTGAAAAGCTGCCCCAAGGGTCCAGAAAGGCTTTGAGATGCAAGAAACATGCCAAAAATGCAAAAAACGGTGCAAAATAAGGTTCAATTTGGAAAAATTTGTGCAAATGATGAAAAACCCTAGCTTGATGGTTAAATTAGGGAAAAAAATCCTAATTTGAAAGCATAAATAGGTGAGGAAGGGTCACTTTCAATTTATTTTTGCATTCACACCTTAGAGATTTTTTGTATTTTGAGCTCTGACCCTCTAACAAAATGGTGCAACAATTGCTCCCGCGACACATTTTCAATCGAGTTCGAGAGTACCAAAGGTTTCCAGGCACAAGACCATCGGTATGTGATTTGAAACTTGATTTGAAATTTTACTTTTGGATGCATTTAATTCCTTTTAGAATTTAAACTTTAGCAGTGTCGCTCTAGAGCGATGCTATTTTGAGAATCGACAATGCTAATTTGAATTTTAGTGACACATATGTGTATTGCGACATAGTTCGCAATTTAGAATTAGGATTTCCATTTCTAAATTGTGATGCATATGTTTATAGAGACGCACTATTTTAACTTGAAAATTAGGGTTAAGGTTTCCAAAGTTTAAATTGTGATGCATATGTTTTTAGCGACAAAACTTGCGATTTGCATTTTAAATACCTTGAGCGTCATAATTTAGAATTTGAATTATAGCGACACTATTGTAAATAGTGACGCTATCGTAAATAGTGACGCTATTGTAAATAGTGACAATATCGTAAATAGCGACACTATTGTCATTTTGGAGCTAAAAAAATTATAAAATTAGCCAAAAAAAATTTGAATTTTGACATCGTGCACTTCATGGGTGCAGGAGGTCATTCCACCTTTGATGCCCCACGAGCACCGGCCCACAATTTTGTCCAACTTGGTGATTTATCTGAGTTACGAAAGAGCACCTGGGGAAGATTGGCTTGAGGTACATTGTGTACATGCCCATCGTCCGGACACATCTGGCGATGATGATAGCATTGTGTGAGTGATGGCACAGTGAGACTTCGTCATTCCACCTTCCTACCGATGAGGCGACAGTGACACTAGAGGATGTATGTTGGATATTATGTTTTTCGATACATGGTGAGCGCATGATTCCTTAATTTCCCAAGTCTTGAGGATTTCCTTGTGTTAGGGATGTAGATAAGGTATTATCCATGTTGGTGGGATTCATGACCAAGGAATTATTTTGAGATGGGTTGATAATGGATGGGATAGATATGTTTTTTGAAACCAATGCTATGGATGAACTGGTGGGAGGATTGGGTAATGATGTCCCTATCTGCATTAAGGGTTGGCTCTATGGTATGATATTGACATGCCCTTATGTGTTGTTTTGATACTCTTGGTCCATACTGCTTTGTGTGATTATAGGCACACTTGTGGTACTCATGGGTATGGATGAAGAGGGGTGTCCTTGATATGTGGAGGTTGTTGTGGAGTAATGAAGTTCAAGAGGTTTATATGGTTGTTTGGGATCTTCGGGAATGGGAGGAGCACCAAAGGTAGGTTTCCAAGTGGTTGTGTGAGATGGAGGGTTAGTTTCAAGGGTGCCCACAAGTGTGTTGCTTTCAAATGGAAGAGTATGGCCCAAAGTCCTTAGCAAGTCTTGTTGCAAGACTGGGAATGTATGTTTGATTTAGCCCTAGTGATGGAGTTGTGAAGCATTGTGTCAATTTTTTTGCAACAAATGATGGGGAAATAGGAGCTACATTTTCAAATGCTTAACATTTCATGATTTCCTCCCTAGTAAGTTCAAATGGATTGTTTGTGATGTCTTCTATCTCATATGGCCCTGATGGTGATGAAGGTTGTTGTGATAGGGTAACTTGACTTCTTCGATCAAATTCTAGAGGATTTTGTTCACTTGAATTAAATGTGACTTTGGTTTTCTCCATGATTCTCTTGTGTTGTGAACTTGTCTTTACCATAAATTTTGGGTCACCTTTGGGAGAATTATGTTGTGATTTGCAATGTTTGAACTCTCTAGTTGACTCAAATCTAGGTAAAAGGGATGCTCTAATTCTTTTTGGAGCAATGGTGATAATGGGGGATGAAAAGATGGGTGATGTGGAGAATGATCTTTGCAAACATTTTGGGGCAGTTCACTTTTGACTTAAGTTTGATGTTTTGATGTTTTGATGTTTTGATGTTGGGATAAAGGATGTTGATGAAATTGGAAATCTTTAGGGTAGACTCGTGATCTTCAAGATGAACTAGTTCAAGGATGATAACTAACTCAAAGAAATGCATGGAAAAGATACATTTGACATACAAAGTAGCTAAGTTAGGGGTTGGTTTGATAGATGTTTAAGTCAAAATGTGTTGGTGTATTCAAAAATTTTGCAAATTTTGGTGAAGTGAAAGATGAAATTTTGATGAAGGGGTGGATGAAATATTTGACCCAATGTTAACATAAAGTGAACCTTTGTTTGACAAGACCAAGGTGCTGAGAAACATGCTAGACCTCTAAAGTTTTCAAATCCTAAAGACCCAATGTTTTAGAAGAGTTCAAAATTTTGAAAAATACCAGGGTTCTAACTATAAAAGAAGGAATACAAGTTTGGATTGTTCCTTAAAGCACGTTTGTAGAAGTGGCATACCAACCTAGTTCTGGTTTTGTAAAGTGCCAAAAGGTATTTCTTGAGAGTCTTTGGACTAAGATGCCTAAATTTGAAATGATGACCTATAGACCTTCTTTTGGGGATCCTGACTTTGCATGAGATCATTTAGAAAAGTTCAAGTTTATGGAAGAAAGGAGGATATTTATTTCCACATGGGTGGTGGTAATATGGGCATTTCAGCCTCAACATCAGCTTGTTCCTCTTCTTCATCTAAAATGGTTGTTGTGTTTCTCCACTGAATGGGTGTTTCTTTTGTTTCAAAAGTGAAGCTTCTCAAACTACTAATGATATCAGTTTGTTCTTCATTAATGAATTCAAAGTTTGGTTGAATGGTAACACCTTCAAGATCAAGTTGTTCAACGGGAGCAATCGGTCTCCAAATAGTCATGTGGGGTTTAAATTGTAAATTTATCTTGCTTAATTGAATTTATTTTACTACAAACACTTGTCTTGATTAAGTTTTCAAACTAAATGTTTATGTCAAAAATATCATAACTTTCACAATGTATTAAATTGACTCACAATAATTCACAATCCTAGGTTGAAATGGCCATACTTGTTGATTCCCCACTCAGATTTCTCCAAACACTAAGACATTGTGAATAGTTAGATATTTGGCAAAACTGGCTCCCCTCCATGGCACACACTTCTCAGGACCACCAAATCTCAAAATCCTAAAGATCTTAAGATCCTAAGGATTTTTTTGTTTCAACAATGAATAGTACAAATGTGGGGTAACTTCAGAACGACCGTTCTTGCACCAACAAGAATTGAGGATTTTTGGTAACAAAACAACTTGCTCCTTAGTAATAAACTAGGAACACCCAACCATATACACACCCGCTTTTCCACTTAAGGCATGATACTAGGTTTGGTATGTTATACAGTCCAGGATAGAAGTTACTTTCTCACAATTTTCCAACCTTTAATATAGCCCATCAATAAACGTGCTTGCAAGAACTTGCCCATGAGTTTCCTATTGTGGGGTGTATCTCATTGCTAGTCCTCTCTTAAGGATGACACAAAGCATAAAAGTGTACTTATTTATTTCTCTTCACCCAAGATCACATGAAGTGCAAGGGGATTGGATACAAACTATAAGTGCACACAAACAACAAAGTACACTTGGAGTGTTTCTCTTCACCCAAGATTGCACGAAGCGCAAGGGGATTGGATATGCATTTTGTGTTAATCAATCTATCGAATCATCAATCTTATCAGAATGGGAAATTATTTCATTTGTCTCATTTGGTCCTATCTCTTGTCTTTTATCAAGATGCGTCCTTCCCAAGATTAGACTTTTTCAATTTGATCATTCACCTTAAGTAGGATGTGTCTTTCTTGTAGTTAGGTGCCTTGTCAACACTTGTCATTTGGTCAACTTTATCATATCTGTCCCCTGCTTTAAATATGATGTGTCCTTGAATTTGGGTATCGTCACATCACTTGGTCATATCAATCAATCTTTTTCAAACAAACAATCAACCTTTTCAGTCAATCTTGCCTTAATTAGGATATGTCTTTCCTGAAGTCGAGCGCAATCAATCAACTTTGTTATCTTTATCAATCAATCTTTATCAAGTCAATCAATCTTGTCATCTTGTTCAATCAATATTTTCTTAACCAGGATGTGTCCTTGACGATAGGAACAATCAATCAAATCAATTTTTCAACCTTTGTCGACTTATCAATCAATCCTTATCAATCTATCAATCAAATTCGGTCAACCTAATCAATCACATCAAACAATCTCATCAAGACTATTAGAAAACATTGTCTCTTTGGCAAAGACTTTGTTGGTCGGTATTTTTCTTATCTTTTTGATTGGTTCTTGTTCATGTTACTAGTTACCTTGAGGATGTCCTATTAAAGGATTTAGAGGAACGATGAGGATCATGGCCTCTTTTCTTTGTTTGTTGTTTGTGGTTTGTCTTGCCAAATTTACTGGGATAATTGGATCCTTAGTATGAGTCGAGGCATTCCTTGTCTTTTGAATATCTTTTGACTACTTGTCTCTCATAAATGGTCACCTTGCACACCCTGATCTATATCATACCATGGTTTTTGTGGTCCATTTGTGGCATTTTTGATGCCTAATGATGATAAATATAAAATTGGAAGTATGAAGTTTGGTCCCTCATCACTTCCCATCTAGCTTTCCATCTCCATATTCCTTTCCTTTCACACTAACATCCATCTCTTCCATCTCTTCCATACTAACTTTTCCTTCGTTTGCATCTTGATAGAGTGCTATGACACACAAAAAAAACATCTTGCATACATAATCATGTTAGATAGCATCATAGAAAGAATCATCATCATAGACAATCATTATCATATTAAATCATATATATTTGCATACAAAAAAAATAGAAAGCATTCATATAGAATTCATATCTTCTCATCACACTAGCATCATTACATTAGCACTTTATCATATTAGTACTGCATTTTACATCACAATCCATTATATCATATTACATTGCATTTCCCATAATGTTGCATCCCATGCATAAAATTACATTCATATTAGACATTATCCATCATGACATTTAGCAAACATTTCCTCACATAAACATTGCATTAGATTTTACACATATTAGGCCATATCACATTTTCATCCTATCATTACATTTCTGCATAAACATTACATTACATCAATACATTTCCATATCACATTGCATTAGATCATTTCCATTTCATTCATCGTCCACACATAGCATAATAAAAACATCTATAAACCATCAATACATTACATCATCATATCACACTACATTTAGTAAACATTAGGTCATCCATATTGCATATCATAAAATCATAAACCATCATAACATAGTCATTAACACATATTCATAAAGCATATTAAACCATCGCATCATCATATAGCATGCACCAATAGACATCATAAACAATCATAACACGTCATCATCCTAAACATAAAATCATAAACACATCATAATGCATATCATCAACCACCACCAAAATCATATCATATATCACTCAAAATCAAGTGTCATAGAACAATGTCAAGATGCACGTCCAATAAAGGTGGAGCTCGTAGGCTCGATAATAAAAATATCAATGTTCATATAACAACAGACATAACAAGAGGCCCTATCTTGAACTGCCTTGATCTCCTATCCCTGGGGCATCCCTATCCTCCATGTGTGGTACATCCCTAGTAGAAGGAGGCTTATCATATGGAGTGGATCACCTGGCATCTAACGTCTCACCCTAGGACCTGCTCTGTGTCCACCAGCTATGAGTCCTATTATGTGCTCTGCTTTGTAAGCCACTATCTATCTCAGAAAATATGAGCTCCCTCCTCTCTGCAGGTACCACTCTCATATAAATCCTTGTAGTATTGGCTACACTTGCTCACCCTATCATACTCTTGTGCAACCTCAACCATTGACCCATTGCATGTAACTATGAACTCAATCATCCAATGGTCGGTCTGTTTTCGGCTAATGACTGTCAAGTCCCTCTCCACCTAAAAGGCATCCCTTTCAGCCTCAAGGTCATCTCTCTCAATAGTGACTGTCCTCAACTCTACCTCTAGTTCGTACACCTTTAGCACAGCTATCCTCTACTCAACAGTATTATCATCTGCTTAAACCTCCTCCCTCACCTTCTCATCTCCCATGATGATCCTCTCATGGAGGACCCTCTTTGCCTCATCCATCTCAGCCTCCTCATCTCCTGCCTACTCTACCTATCCCCCATCACCACCAATCTCGACCTCCATGGCCTCTAGTTGTGCTATCTACACTGTGAGCACCTCTACATGCTGCTCTACTACCTGAGCTTCCACCTCTACTACTGCCCTAACCTCTAGCCGATCCTCCTCCATCTCTACCTCCTCTCAGATGGGTGGTATTTTCCTACCCACCCATCATCCTTTGTCCCTCCTCCTCTCCTTTCTATCTCCTCATCCTTTTCCTCCTCATCCACCACCCCCATCATCCGCTCATCCTCCTCCATCCCCCATCCTATGTCTCCACCCCTTCGACCTCTACCTCCTTGTTAGCCTCTCAAGCCCCTAACTCTGTGCTCTACTGGCATCGGCTACTATGGATCTGTGAGCAGAACAAGTATGTGTGCTAACCACCAGTAATCATTCTTTGGTGTTGTCCATACATTGGCATCCCCACCTTGCCACTCCCAATATAATTCTTGCATGGCATCTATCTCTTGCTCTGTAGTGGTAATCACAATATGCGATCCTTAAGGATGCACCTCTCATGATGATCCGTCATACTCTTTTGCATCCACTGGCACCCCTTGTTGCTCACTAAACTATTGCATGACCATCTCTAGTAAGTACATCTCAATGATGTGTCATGACTGCACTGTCCACCTAATCAAATACCTGGGCTATCAACACCAAGGAAAGTGGTCATCCTCATCTATCCACAACCGACAAGCCCTATATAGTCTCCAAATGAAGCTCACCAATGTGTCTAGACCATGCCTCCAATAACCCACATCTCCAACATGTATCAGGTTCAATGCTCCCTAATACATATAAACATATGGTGTGCTACCCACCACCTATCAAACCACCAGAGGTCAAAACACTGCTATGTGCTCCCATGCCCAAACTGTCAGCAAGGTCACCCGTAGCTCAAATTCTTCCCCTCTCTAGGTGATATCATGTAACTGAAAATAGAGCATGGCCAATAGAAATGTCCCCCAAGCATTTATTATTCTAAACTGAATCATCAATCTAAGCATCTCCCCCTAGCCCACTAGAAAACCATGACTCCTACGGTCGAGGATAATCACTCTGGCTATCAGAGCATAAAGAATGCAAGCATATCTATCATAGGTATCGGCCAAGGTCTCCCACCGGATCTCATAACCTAGAATACTTAGATCTACATCATCATCAATCTCATAGTACTCATATAACTCCTATAGCCTTCAAGTGGGGATGTAACGTACCCGCTCACCATGAATGGGTAGACTCAATCTCTTGTATACATCCTCCAAGGTGACTATCACCTCCCCTGTCAGAAAATGGAAGTTGATCTTCTCCGAGTTCCACCACTCTGCTAGTGTTTTCAGCATCCCTTTGTTTTCCCTAATCATGGGCATACAAATCACATAGAATAAACCTAAGTCCAAAAGTGTCTATCGCTCCTCCTCACCCAACTAGTCTCGCAATCAAAACATATATGGTCTAGAATCTTGCATATAAATATGAGGAAGATACACCTAAAATCATCAAGCAACCACTAATGTCAATCCTAGACCTTCAGCTGACCAACGGAACCTACTTTGACCAAGGAAAAATTTCCTAATTTGGGGCAAGTTTTTAACTAGGCAAGTACATGGAAATTTTAACAAATGTGTCACACATATTTATAACCAGCTCACAACTACAATTACATCACTCATCTAACACATGCATCACTTCGTACAACACATGTGTTGCCTCCAATCATTTGCATCCTTCCCAACCACATATGTAGCTCGAAAAGTCAATTGTGTCACACAATTTTATGTGTCGCACTACAAATGCTTGTGCCCTACCCCTAATGCAATTGTGTTACACCGAGATGATTGCAATGAACTGCTTATCGAATGTGTCGAATGTGAATTCAATTGCGTCACAAAAATTTGTGATGCAATTTCCTGTTAAATTATTTCCTAATCTAATTGCATGTAAAAAGACAAAATTAAAAGCTAGGCTAGTAGTACGTACCGGGGCGGGTGCTCCCTCAGGTTAGTTGTATGTCCAAATGCAGTATGCACATTGGGCAGCCTCAGGAACTAGAGACATCTCTGCAGCTAAATCTCTATGAGCTCTTGAAATTTCCAAATTGTGAATATGAAAATTGATGATTTTTTCAAAATCAAATTGCCATTTATAGGTTCAAAATTAGGGTTTTTTATCTGCCTTGCCTAATGGTCGCACCTTTTGAATCCCTTGACCTTGAATTTGACTCCTTTAACAATCTTGAAACTCAATTTTTTCTTCACCATCTCATTATTGCCCATCCATTTGTTTTATCAGGACAATTTTCTAAATTTTTTACAATTTTTGAAAATTTGTCAATTTTTTCTGAGAGGGCATACCTATACCCTGATTTCACTGGGGCATCCTAGGGCACCTTTTGACTAAATTTCTTTGACACAACATGATGAACTACATTATGTCAAAGAGGGGCAAAATGTAGACACTGAAAAATGTCCTAAGTCTACGAGCGTCGATTTTCTTGGTCGTCATCCTCCAACAATTAAATAATTTTAATTATTTGATTATTCCTTGATCATATTCCTCTATTAATTAAATAATTTTTAATTATTTAATTAATTCACTCTCTAATCCTTATTTTATCCTGATCAATTAAATAAATTAATTGCATCATTAATTCCCCTTTCTTCAATAATTAAATGAATTATTATTTATTTAATTATTTGTTTGTCATTTTTTGTCTATGGTTAAATAATTATCATTTAATTATTTAACTATTCACTCCCTTTTAATTCTTCCATTTATTAAATAATTGTCAAAATTATTTAATTGTCCTCCATGTGTCCCTTGTATTAAATAATCAAATCAATCTAATTATTTAATGCCTCTTTTCACATTTCCTCTCATTTAATTAAAATAATAATAAAAATTATTTTAATTGAATCTCCACTTGTCCATTTCCTTTTTTTCTCAAATAAATAATTCAAATGATTTATTTATCCTCCATTTGGTCAAATATTCAATTCTCATTAATTAATTACTTTTCAATTTTTAATTCATTATTTTCCTCCATTTGCTCATTTATTTTTGTCATAGTTGTCGGGCATCATAGCAGTCAGCGTCATAACTATCATAATCCTCCCATGAATAGCATATTCTTGGTGCATCAATTCTTGACTGTTGATCTTGGCATCTTTCTAGAAATTTGATCTTGATTGTTCATTTCGTAACCCCCCTCTCATGGATTCTCCACCGTCGATCTTGGAATCTTTCTAGAATATTAATATTGACCATCTATTCAAATGGTTGTCTATAAAATTAAACTACTTCTTCCATTTTTTCCTTAACAACCATTTTGTCTCCAACTTTCTAAATAATATTTGCAAGTATTTGCACAAGTCTACTTTAAAATCTGAGGGAAGAGATTGCAAAAGGAGAAATTGGAGAGCAAGAGAAGTGATTCAAGATTCAAGCATGGGGAGTGTTTTGATTTTATGTTTTATTTTCCTTCTACTTTCGTTGCTTTGTCTTGTTTAGATGTGGTTCATGGCTTAGAGGTGTTGGTTGTCACTTTATCTAGGCTAGGAATGATCTAATCTTACATCTCCAAGTTAGCTTTGTGGATATAAGAAACTGGGTATGAGATGTAGATTTTTGCAAGTCCACAAGGCAATGTATTCATATGTAAGACAAAGGATTAGTGATATGAGGAGCATCGATCACTCTTCCATGATTTTTTTTACCTATTTGAGGGCATTTTCACCGTATCTTCCATTGGATTTTTATTTTTTGTGATGCTAATTTTTATTATACATTTGAATTTTTTTTATTTTATTCCTTTAATACATATGCATAGTTAACCATTAGTGAAGCTTAATTCTTGTTGAGGAAGATTGAAATGTCTCATTTAAAATTCATAATATGATGTATCAAAGTGCAACATAGCTCCCCTAAATTTATGAACCAATATTTTATATTGAATTGAAAGAAATTAGACACCCATACACTAACACCAACTATTTCATCTACTATTGAAAACATGATTAAACATGTAAGTGTAATTATTTAGGTCCTATCTTTGACCTCAACAAATTTTAAACTTTTTCCATCTAGTAAATTTATATCTATCATTAAGCCACTATCCCATGCCAAGGTCAATGTCTTAAAGTACATGTCAAAACTTTTTGCATCCACTAAATTAATATATATATCATGAAGCCACTATCCCATGCTGAGGTTCATGTCTTAAAGTACATGTCAAATTATTTTCACATTAGCTTGTTCAAATTGAAATATTAAACATTTTCATTATTCAACCTTAGTCAAAAATGCCAAATTGATCAGCATCAAAAGCTTATCTAAAATTAGGTTAGCATACTCTGCTTGCCTAGTGTGACCGAGGATATTGGTATGGGTTGATTACACTTTATCCATGAAGAATTGAAGCATAACGAAGCCACTAATACTCAATCTAAACAATATCAATCGAATTGAAGTTAAAAGCTAAATATTCATCAAAGCAAGGAATTCTAAGTTATGAAAATATTTAAAATATCTACTATAGTTCCCATTCGAAACTTACCCCATTTTGGGAATGGTGTCGCATTGATGTGGAGCGGCAACCCTTTCCCAATCCCATGATCAGTGGGCTTGTTTCAATCAATTTTATTGAAGAGAATTGATGAAACAGTTGTGAGATGTGATTGAAAATGTGATTTATGCTAAGATGAGTATGATGTAAAAGCTAATCTAAATGATTTATGCTAAAATGATTCAAATATGCAATTGCTAAGCTGATCCAAATGAGATTTAGAATAAAAAGATTCAAACCCTAATTATCTAATTAGCTAAATACATGCATTATGGAAGCCATTAATGGAAGATAAGCTATTATGAAACTAATTTAAAATAAAATATGTTAAATGAGAATTAAAAATGAGTGTAAGTGTGAGTAATTTCAACAACATAAGTGTGTTTAGAAAAATATGGATCCATTTGTTTACAAAAAGTGAACTATTTATAGGAAAGAAAATGAGAAATGAAGAGTTGAGATTGAAAAAGCTAATCAATAGTCAAGGATGGAGGAAATTGGAGGCATGGATCATGGATTCTCATCAATAGGTGAGAGTTCAAAATGATATTTAATCAAGGGTTCTCATTCCTTCCAAACAAGTACACTTTTGACCTGTACAAGAGGTCAAAAGTTAGCTTGCACAAGAAGTCACAAGTTAACTTGCATATGAAGCTAAGTGAGAATATTTCCTTTTTTAAATAATTAGGGGAGAGAATAATATTTAGAATATTCTCATGGGTGAAGAAAAGGATATTTTATAAATTAAAACAAATTTTAATTCTGCAAAAGGGAAAGGACTATTCCGTGGGAATATTCCCCTTTTGGAGGAATGTGCATAGGAGGAATATTCCCTTGCAAGTGAGAGGAATTAGATTAATTAGATAATTTTTAATAAAACAAAGGTTTAATCATGCAATTAGGGGATTTAGAAGAATAAAGTGATATTCACTAAATTAAACGATTTAATGAAAGGTGGAAAGGTGAAATGGCATTTAATTAAATAACTTAGGGTTATTTAATTAAATAAAAAGACTTAGGGAATTAAATTAGATAGTTTGATTTATTTAATTTAATGAGATGAAATGTTAGCATGAAAGGGGGGAATTAACACAATTAAATGAATTAGGTTAATAGATGCAAATGATGCAATTAATTACAATAGTTATGGTAATTTAATCAATTAAGTGAAAAGAGGATGGGTTTCAAGAGGAAATGGTATTAGTATACCTAATTCAAGTGTATGATATATGATTCAGTACATTTTTCAGTGTCTACATTTTTCCCCTCTTTGAAGCGAGGTACATGTTGCTTTAGTTCAAATATTGATGCTCTTCAAATAAAAAAATGCTACTTAAATCAAAAAATTTAAAAAAAAATCTAATTTTTAGATGCCACACTACTTAAGGATAAAGTTGATTCCCTAACCCCTTGAGAAATCGAGTGAAAATTTGGAATTTTGGGTTGATTTCTCAATAAAGGTGAAAAGCTGCCCCAGGGGTCCAAAAAGGCTTCGAGATGCAAGAAACGTGCCAAAAATGCAAAAAACAGTGCAAAATAAGGTTCAATTTGGAAAATTTGGTGCAAATGATGAAAAACCCTAGCTTGATGGTTAAATTAGGGCAAAAAAGCCTAATTTGAAAGCATAAATAGGTGAGGAAGGGTCACTTTCAATTTATTTTTGCATTCACACCTTAGAGAATTCTTGCATTTTAAGCTCTGACCCTCTAACGAAATGGTACAACGATTGCTCTCGCGACACATTTTCAATCGAGTTTGAGAGTACCAAAGGCTTCTAGGAACAAGACCATCGGTATGTGATTCAAAACTTGATTTGAAATTTTACTTTTGGATGCATTTAATTTCTTTTAGAATTTAAACTTTAGGAGTGTCGCTCTAGAACGACGCTATTTTGAGAATCGACAACGCTAATTTGAATTTTAGCAATACATATGTGTATTGCGACATAGTTCGCAATTTAGAATTAGGATTTCCATTTCTAAATTGTGATGCATATGTTTATAGAGACGCACTATTTTAACTTGAAAATTATGGTTAAGGTTTCCAAAGTTTAAATTGCGATGCATATGTTTTTAGCGACACAACTTGCAATTTGCATTTTAAATACATTGAGCGTCATAATTTAGAATTTGAATTATAGAGACACTATTATAAATAGTGACGCTATTGTAAATAGTGACGCTATCATAAATAGCGACACTATTGTCATTTTGGAGCTAAAAATTTATAAATTAGCCAAAAAAAATGAATTTTAGCATCATGCACTTCATGGGTGCAAGAGGTCATTCCACCTTTGATGCCCCACGAGCACCAGCCCACAATTTTGTCCAGACTTGGTGATTTATTTGAGTTATGAAAAGAGCACCTGGGGAAGATTGGCTTGAGGTACATTGTGTACATGCCCATCGTCCGGACACATCTGGCGATGATGATAGCATTGTGTGAGTGATGGCACAGTGAGACTTCGTCATTCCACCTTCCTACCGATGGGGCGACAGTGACACTAGAGGATGTATGTTGGATATTATGTTTTTCGATACATGGTGAGCGCATGATTCCTTAATTTCCCAAGTCTTGAGGATTTCCTTGTGTTAGGGATGTAGATAAGGTATTATCCATGTTGGTGGGATTCATGACCAAGGAATTATTTTGAGATGGGTTGATAATGGATGGGATAGATGTGTTTTTTGAAACCAATGCTATGGATGAACTGGTGGGAGGATTGGCTAATGATGTCCCTATCTGCATTAAGGGTTGGCTCTATGGTATGATATTGACATGCCCTTATGTGTTGTTTTGATACTCTTGGTCCATACTGCTTTGTGTGATTATAGGCACACTTGTGGTACTCATGGGTATGGATGAAGAGGGGTGTCCTTGATATGTGGAGGTTGTTGTGGAGTAATGAAGTTCAAGAGGTTTATATGGTTGTTTGGGATCTTCAGGAATGGGAGGAGCACCAAAGGTAGGTTTCCAAGTGGTTGTGTGAGATGGAGGGTTAGTTTCAAGGGTGCCCACAAGTGTGTTGCTTTCAAATGGAAGAGTATGGCCCAAAGTCCTTAGCAAAGCTTGTTGCAAGACTGGGAATGTATGTTTGATTTAGCCCTAGTGATGGAGTTGTGAAGCATTGTGTCAATTTTTTTGCAACAAACAATGGGGAAATAGGAGCTACATTTTCAAATGCTTAACATTCCATGATTTCCTCCCTAGTAAGTTCAAATGGATTGTTTGTGATGTCTTCTATCTCATATGGCCCTGATGGTGATGAAGGTTGTTGTGATAGGGTAACTTGACTTCTTGGATCAAATTCTAGAGGATTTGGTTCACTTGAATTAAATGTGACTTTGGTTTTCTCCATGATTCTCTTGTGTTGTGAACTTGTCTTTACCATAAATTTTGGGTCACCTTTGGGAGAGTTATGTTGTGATTTGCAATGTTTGAACTCTCTAGTTGACTCAAATCTAGGTAAAAGGGATGCTCTAATTCTTTTTGGAGCAATGGTGATAATGGGGGATGAAAAGATGGGTGATGTGGAGAATGATCTTTGCAAACATTTTGGGACAGTTCACTTTTGACTTAAGTTTGATGTTTTGATGTTGGGATAAAGGATGTTGATGAAATTGGAAATATTTAGGGTATACTCATGATCTTCAAGATGAAATAGTTCAAGGATGATAACTAACTCAAAGAAATGCATGGAAAAGATACATTTGACATACAAGTACCTAAGTTAGGGGTTGGTTTGATAGATGTTTAAGTCAAAATGTGTTGGTGTATTCAAAAATTTTGCAAATTTTGGTGAAGTGAAAGATGAAATTTTGATGAAGGGGTGGATGAAATATTTGACCCAATGTTAACCTAAAGTGAACCTTTGTTTGACAAGACCAAGGTGGTGAGAAACATGCTGGGCCTCTAAAGTTTTCAAATCCTAAAGATCCAATGTTTTAGAGGAGTTCAAAATTTTGAAAAAGACCAAGGTTCTAACTGTAAAAGAAGGAATACAAGTTTGGATTGTTCCTTAAAGCACGTTTGTAGAAGTGGCATACCAACCTAGTTCTGGTTTTGTAAAGTGCCAAAAGGTATTTCTTGAGAGTCTTTGGACTAAGATTCCTAAATTTGAAATGACAATCTATAGACCTTCTTTTGGGGATCCTGACTTTGCATGAGATCATTTAGAAAAGTTCAAGTTTATGGAAGAAAGGAGGATATTTATTGCCACACGGGTGGTGGTAATATGGGAAATTCAGCCTCAACATCATCTTGTTCCTCTTCTTCATCTAAAATGGTTGTTGTGTTTCTCCACTAAATGGGTGTTTCTTTTGTTTCAAAAGTGAAGCTTCTCAAACTACTAATGATATCAGTTTGTTCTTCATTAATGAATTCAAAGTTTGGTTGAATGGTAGCACCTTCAAGACCAAGTTGTTCAACGGGAGAAATCAGTCTCCAAATAGTCATGTGGGTTTTAAATTGTAAATTTATCTTGCTTAATTGAATTTATTTTATCACAAACACTTGTCTTGATTAAGTTTTCAAACTAAATGTTTATGTCAAAAATATCATAACTTTCACAATGTATTAAATTGACTCACAATAATCCACACTTCTTGGGACCACCAAATCTCAAAATCCTAAGGATTTTTTTGTTTCAACAATGAATAGTACAAATGTGGGGTGACTTTAGAACGACCGTTCTTGCACCAACAAGAATTAAGGATTTTTTGTTAACAAAACAATTTGCTTCTTAGTAATAAACCAGGAACACCCAGCCATATGCACACCCACTTTTCCACTTAAGGCTCTTACTACCATTCTCCTTCCACTTAAGGCATGGTACTAGGTGTGGTATGTTATACAGTCCAAGATAGTAGTTACTTTCTCATAATTTTCCAACCTTTAATATAGCCCGTTGATAAACGTGCTTGCAAGAACTTGCCTATGAGTTTCCTATTGCGGGGTGTATCTCATAGTTAGTCCTCTCTTAAGGGTGACACAAAGCATAAAAGTGTACTTATGTATTTATCTTCACCCAAGATCACATGAAGTGCAAGGGGATTAGATACGTACTATAAGTGCACACAAACAACAAAGTACACTTGGAGTGTTTCTCTTCACCCAAGATTGCACGAAGTGCAAGGGGATTGGATACGCATTGTGTGTCATAGTAAAGCAAACACTAATTTATTTTACCATATAAAACTAAGATGAATTCATTTTATGCACCAAAAAAATGTTAAGTTGTCTTGTTCAATTTTACAACCCAAAAGACAATGATAACATGAGAGTTCAATTCTAGTCCCGTTTGAGCATTCATTTTAAACCCAAATGAAATTTGGTGAAGTCCTAAAGCATAAAGTAAAAAAGCATAAGAAACTGGGTTATAATTACCCCAAAGCATCAAACACTTGTTACAATCATAAAATATTAAGATGAGAATGCTTCTTCACTTTAACTCTGTGTCATTCAATCAGGACTGCAAATCCCTATTAGTCTAAAAACCAAAACAACGTTAGAGGCATATTAGTACTTTGATAAAGTGAAAAAATTAAAACACGTGCTGAAAAATGATTGTTAAATTTCTTACCAAAGTTGGGAGTCAATGTTTACGATAGCATCACTCTGGTGAATGTGGGTGTCACTCTGCAGAGAAAACAGTGAGCACAATAGTGTCACTATTTAGTCAATCGTCGTCGTTTGCAAATTTTTGATACCTTCAAAAATTATTAGCAACGTTGTTTGTTCAATCAACATCAATGTATTTAATAGGCATCACTATTTGTAATGACAATAGCATCATTGTATGGAAATGCCCTGCAAAGGCACCACTAAAATTATTTTGGGCGTCGCTCTATCCTACAAAAACCAAAAGGAACGGAATTTGAAATAGAAATTGATTAAATTTGATCGATTTTTCCCTCCTTCTAGTGCTAGAATGTGACTGAGAATATTAGTATAGGTTGATTACACTTGATCCATGAAGCATTGAAGCATAACGAAGCCACTAATACTCAATCTAAATAGGATCAATCGAATTTAAGTTAAGCTAAATATTCATTAAAGCAAAGCATTCTAAGTTACGAAAACATTTAAAATTTCTATTCTAACCCATTTGAAACTTATCCCATTTTGGGTGTGGTGTCGCATTGATGTCGAATGGTGACCCTTTCCCAATCTCGTGATCAATGAGCTTGTTTCAATCGATTCTATTGAAGAGAATCAATAAAACAATTGTGAAATATGATTGAAACCATGATTTATGCTAAGATGAGTATGATGCAAAGCTAATCTAAATGATTTATGCTAAAATGATTCAAATATAAAATAGCTAAGCTACTCTAAATGATATTTAAACTAAAAACATTCAAACCCTAATTATCTAATTAGTTAAATTGATGCATTATGGAAGCCATTAATGGAAGTTGAGCTATTATGAAACTAATTTAAACTAAAATATGCTAAATGTGAGTTACAAATGAGTGTGAGTGTGAGTGATTTCAACAGCATAAGTGTGCTCAGAAAAATATGAATTCATTTGTCTCCAAATAGTGAACTATTTATAGGAAAGCAAATGAGAAATGAATGAATTATTTTGAAAAAGCTAATCAACGGTCGAGGATGGAGGAAATTGGAAGCATGGATCATGGATTATCATCAAAATGTGAGAATACAAGATGAGATTTAATCAAGGGTTCTCATTCCTTCCAAACAAGCACACTTTTGACCTGTATAAGAGGTCAAAAGTTAGCTTGCACAAGAAGTCACAAGTTAACTTGCATATGAAGTTAAGTGAGAATATTCCCTTTTTAAAAATGATTGGAGGAGAGAGAATATTCTCATGGGTGAAGAAAAAGATATTTTGCAAATTTAAACAAAGTTTAATTGTGCAAAAGGGGAAGGAATATTCCCCTTTTGGAGGAATGTGCAAAGGAGGAGTATTCCCTTGGAATATTCCCTTGCAAGTGGGAGGAATTAGAGTAATTAGATAATTGCTAATAAAACAAGGGTTCAATCACGCAATTAGGGGATTTAGAAGAATAAAGTGATATTCACTAAATTAAATTAATTAATGAAAGGAGGAAAGGTGAAATGACATTTAATTAAATAACTTAGGGTTATTTAATTAAATAAGAAGATTTAGGGAATTAAATTAAATAGTTTGATTTATTTAATTTAATGAGATGAAATGTTAGCGTGAAAGGGGAGAATTAACCCGATTAAATGAATTAGGTTAATAGATGCAAATGATGCAATTAATTAAAATAATTATACTAATTTAATCAATTAAGCGAAAAAATGATGGGTTTCAAGAAGAAACAATATTAGTACATACCTTATTCAAGTGTATGATATGATTCGGGACATTTTTCAGTGTTTACACTTAGGAATCTATGCGAAGATAAACATGTGATTGATTAGGTCTTGGAATAGCTTCATAAGCATAATTTCTTTATAGAGCTTCAAAGCATTCTCAAGAGTTATTTTATGGTGGTTATACTTCCAAAAAGTTTTGATTGATTTCACAAGAATATTTTTAATTCATCTCTACCAATATCAAATGAATGTCTGAAATGTTATGAGATTCATCAAAATATAGTAAAGGCTATACAAGTTTCTAGAAGAGAGTTTTTAGAAGGCTCAGGCAACTGAAAAGTTGGTTGTGACAACCATCTAAGATGTCGACCTAAAATTTCATGAAATGATTGAAAGGTTGAAATGCATTCTTTGTCATATTTTTTAATGGGTTTGTCAAACCTCTAAATGGCCAAAATGCACTTTGTTGGCCTTTTTTAGGGTTCACAAATTCTTTATACCTCTGCTTCATAATGGAATGATAAATTTTTGTTTGTTTTCCCTAAAATGGTGAGCGAAGACTAGAAGACATGGTCTGTTCAGGAATGGGAGCTTTGGAATGTTTGGGAATCCATCGAAGCATAAAACATAGAGGGACTTTGTCAGATGTAAGATGTTTAATCATCAACTAGTTGAGAAGTGCCTCAAAGAAATGTCTTTGATTGCAGGATTCACTGAATGGATTATTTAAAAGGCTTAAGAAACTTTCAAATGCAACAATCCTTCCATGCTGGGCAAAGATGGGAGCTTTGGAGTAGATTTAGGCATAAAGAACAGATAAATTTTGCCAGATATCCAAATTATAGGGTACGCACAAAATATTTATGTTTAAAGACTTTCAAACAAATGCATTTGGCAGTTATAAAGCAGAATGGATAGAGGAATTCAGTCAGATATGTAAGGGCTACGAGTATTTACTATTTCATGATTGTAGGATATGCATAAAGCAGATTTGTATAAAAAGCTAGAGAAAACATTGGAATTACAAAGAAATTTTGAAGAAGAGGTAAAACAAAAGCATCTTATAGAAACAAGTAAAATATAAGTATCTAAGAAAGACGATAGTGTATGTTAAAAGAGTCTAATTCAAGTTTTATTAGTAGTAATACTTATCTCAGTCTATTGGAGACTAAAACTATTGTGAATGAGTGCATGGATAGCTATACTTCAGCAACAAATGTTAGTACCTAGATGTCAACTTCATGCCACAAGGGAAAAAAATACTCTCTTTTAGCAATTATCGGACCTTCTTCTTATGTTCTTGTTTTATTTTTTTTGGGTATTATAAATTTAAAGTCATTTTAATAGTGACTTTTTCTAGAATGTAAAATAAAATAATGATCTTTTAAAATGCCATTAAGTCATAAATTAAAACGATGGTTTAAAGAAAGTTACAAATGGAGAAGTCTATACATTCAAGGTTGGATTGTAATGAAAGGAGATTTTCTAGAGACTTTGATTCTCTTATATTGTACAAGAGCAAAAAGAGTCTTTGATCTCTTCATTTTGGATTGAATAAATATAATATGGCTAGTCCATGAGCTAGTGTATTGTCTCTTTATGTTGTAAAATTTTCTTATGTTAAATTTACAACCATTCTTTTGAATAGTTTTCGTCATGTGAAGAATGCAAATGTTTTCATTTAATATATTTGTTTATCTTATTCAATTGAAATAAAAATAATAATTTGTTTACTAATCTATAAGTCATGAAATCCTATGTGAATGCATCTTTCTTATGTTACATGGCATTCCATCATTAAAACACAAGTTGCATTATTTTCCTTCAAATAATCTTTTCCAGGGAATGAATCTTTGTGTTTGATTTCTCTCCTTTTTGAGACTTTTTGTTATTTTTTTATGGGAAAAAACTAGTTTATTGGCCCCATTTTAACACCTTATCTTGGAGGGTTTTCTCTTTTTATTTTACTTTTGTGTGTTTTCCTTTCCTAGTTTATGGTTAGAAGCACGCCCCTAAAAAACCCAAATTTCCATCTTACAAAGGAGTTGCCCCTATAAAATACAAAGAAAAACCACCAATCCAATAGTGATTTCTCCAATTGTCATCAATTTTGTTCCCATTGGGTCATCCATGCTACTCTTGGGAAAATATCACAACAAAAAATATTTTTACCATCAAATCTATAACTCAAACATTGATTGAAATTTCAATACCTATTGAGTTAAATTCGAACCCTTGAAATCTAAAACTCAAACTATAGCCACTTTTTTAAATCTCACAATTAGTTACAGTAAATTGTATAGTGTTTGAAAATTTAGCACTTTTTATCTAAATTGTCATGCTATTAAACTTTTAAGAATTTGTTGAACTTCTTCTATAATATAGATTTTACTTATTACATTACAAAAATGTATGTTACACAAATACCAATTCCATGCTTTCAACTATACCTTTAAATTTTTTAGCTATTAAAAATTCAATGATAGTACCTAGATTATTAGGTTATAGAAAATTCGATGCATTATTCCCTACATTTTTATGGCAATGTGAAATTGATTTATTTATAGTTAAAAATTTTAGTAATATGCATTCCCATAAGATGGTTTAGCATACAAAGGCTTTTATGTTATAGAAAATATTTGAAGAATTTGTAAAATGATTATTCACAATTCCATTTGATTGATCTAGCATTAAGGCAAATTTGAGTAGGCTAAGTGAATTGATTTAAGAGATTGTGCTTCTTACATAAGTGTTCAATTTTGTTACATAATTTGTTTGTTCAAGGGTGCCCTACCACATAAAAGATGGAATCAAGTTCATCATCAATGGGAATTCCTACTTCAATTTGATGATTATCACCATATGGCCAAAGTAGTGGATATACATGCAATGTCCATCAAGGGCTCTAAATTGGTAGGTACCACTCTCATAGAATTGGGGGCAAACTTAGCAAAGCTTGCAACTACTTTATTAGACAAAGCATGTCCTTTTAGGTCACTACTAACAATGGCAAGACAACTACCTCCTACAATGTTGCTCTCATTGATTCGCAATCTAACCATCTTTTACTGGTGCTCAAATACAAACACTAACCATATCACAATGAGAAAGCTTAACACTATGCATATAGATATACTTGTATCCCATTTATTATTTTTTTGCATCTCATTACTTACAAACCCTAAAATAAAATAACTTAATTCCTCTTTTAAACTAAAAATAAATGTTATGCTATCACAAACTAACTTTACTTCAAAATACATTTTACCACCATAGATTCTATAAATAAACTATCTCTACAACAACAAAATTTCCAACTCCAATTTAAATTACTAAATAAACTAATTTTCAAATATTTACAATAAAAACAACTAACTTCTATACATTCAATTAGCAACCCATTTTTTTTTTTGTCTTTTTCGATAGTTTAGTATTTTTTTAATTTATTGGTCTTCACTTGTATGCCACCTGTGCGTTGGAGCGATTGCCAAGCATGTAAGGATAAGACAGTGGCATTTTCACTAAAGTTTTTGTCGTTATTATTATTATTGTATATAACTATAAGTAAATTAAAAATTGGAACTTTTCAAAGATACTAAAGGATTTTGATTACGAAGCTCCAGGTTTGATGAATACTTTATAAGGGAATTATTTGAGAAGTTTACGAGTAATTGCACAAGGTGATCATAACTTAAAAGAATTTATATTGATGGAGAAACTTGATTGTTTAATTAACAAAAAGAAATCATGACAGCCCAAATTGATTTATGAAAGACAAAAGTCGCACAGCATTATAAATGGGGCTTGAATTTGACCAGCAAATGATTATAAATATTTTTTAATAAAATATAACTAATATACATAAAAATACTTATCTTAGACATATATGGATATTTATATAGAATTTGTTATTTAAAATGGATATTAAATTTATTATTGAGGATGGATAATTATTTGAAGATTATATTTTGTAGCTTTTAATAGATACATTTAAGTTTTTTTTAAAGATATAGAACAAGTATATGTACTTTTAAAAAAATCTATATAAAATATATCAAGAAATATTATTTTTAAGGTGTTTACTATATTTATATGTGTCTATTACAATTTAAGTGTGGGGAAAGAATGAAATATTTAAATATTTTCTTAAATATTCTTATCATTGTTCAAAGTGGTGATTTAATTTTTTTAATAGTAAATTTAATGTTTTAAAAAATAATTATGATAGAAAGATTGGTATAAATAATGGTAAATAATTTTTTAAAAATAAAATTTTAATTAGAGTTTCTATTTTTATGTGAAATTAAATATTTATTATTTATAAATATAAAATTCAAAAAAAAAAAAAAATTACCATGTTATTAATATTTCTTTAGTAGCTAAAATAACTTGAAATTAAATTAAAATATATGGCGATCTCTGCTCTGAAAATTCCCGCGACTCTTGCAACCTTTGCATCCTCTACGAGCTCCGAACTAGATCAATGTGTGATTTCATCTGTGACAGGCCATAGCTTGGGTGGATCTATGGGTGTGTCACCATCTTTTGCTCACCCGAATGTGGACTCTGTGGCTCCTCTGGTCGTGCCTATGCACTTACGAGCAAACAATGGCTTCCCTCATCGATCTGATGCTCTTCTAGACTCACGACGCTTAGTGGATGTTGGTCGGCATCTGGATGATGGTGGCATGAGATTGATGACTTCTCTCTACGACGTTTGGTTCTTTGAAAAAGGGTTTTGGCATTTCGTTTAGGGGTGGCTCAAAGAAGAGTTTTGTGGATGCCCTAGTTGAGTGCCCCTTTCCTCAGCGAAGCAAATCGTTGGTATCTGGTGTGTCCCCTTCCACGCTTAAACTCGATACCCCTTTGTCTTACAGCAATGCTTTTGTTTGCCCACCCTTTGTTGTTCGGCGTTCGGCCTCTGCTCAAGAGATTTTCCTTGATGAATTGGCCTGCAATAGAGAAAAAAATTTGGTGGAACGTGCTCTAATTTTCCATTTTACAAAGGTTTTGCCTAAACTTTGTGATCTACATTCATGGATTGATGAGAATTGGAAAGATTATCTAGAAGATGAAATCAGTATATACCCATGCGCGAAGGGGTTCTTTATCTTAGAATTCGAATATGAGGATGACAAAGAAATGGTGCTCAAGATTGGCCTCTGGTTTTTCCATGGTAATTTTTTATGCATGAAGCCTCGGTTCCCCTCATTTGATCCACGCATAGAGACTTTTTCAATAGCATATATTTGGGTCCATTCACCCTACCTCCTATTACAATTATGGGAAATTAGTTGTTTGAAGGCGATTGGCAAAGTACTAGGGAAATATCACATCATCTCATAGGAGACAATCAACTATGAAAATTGGATGTTTGCTCGCTTATGTGCTTAGATGGATGTCTCAAAAGGTCTTTCAACATAAATTTATCTCAAAGTAGGTAAGAGACGATGGTACCAGCCAATAGACTGTGAAAAGATTGCATTCAGATGCAGATTTTTCTTTGCCACAAACCATGGTACTGCTTAGTGTAGGTAAAGGCATGGTGGGGTGCAAGCCAATAATGCTTCTATTCACAAACCCTCATGGTGGGAAGGGGCTAATCCACTCCACTATGATATTTCTCCTCCTACGAAGACTGCAACTCCTCCCTCTCCCACTTCTTAGAACTTGATTCCTCTCCTATCCCCTAACTTGATAGTTGTTGGCACCGCAGATCCTCCCCTATCATTGGCAGATGCCAACACTTCATCTTCCCCTCCTGTGACTGTTTCGCAAGTTAAAGGCTCTTATGCTAGCATGGCCAAAGTCTCCTTGTCTTCTCTAGAGATCACACACTCAAGCCTCCTCAACAAGGTTGAGGTTTCTACATTTCCTCCTGCATCCACTTGCAACGATGAGGTGAAGAATGGGAGTGAGTGTATTGATCCTAACTCTACCTCTGAGACAGAACAAGATTGGACTGAAGTTAGACAAAAAAAACCTCTTCCATCTATCTGAATTACATTAAGCTCTGCAAAGAAAAATATTTAATGTTGATCATGTATGCTTTTGGTTTGGAATGCCCATTTGGGGTCATCTTGTGTTGCACCCCTATTGTCAGGGCATGCTTTTAATCTCTTTTTGGATTAGTATTTTATGGGAGTTGTCCCCATGACAGTACTTATCTACAATATATATATATATATATATATATTTCTTTAGTAGCTATATGATATCTTTCTATTATAAATCCTTTAAAAATACTTTTTTTATTTATAAATAGATACCAAGAATGTACCTAGGTTTGATGTGGAACAAGGCTACAAGGCTACAAAGCTATCCATAAAATGATTACTTAAAATAATTGGAGTTTCAAGATGAGTTTTGTAGAAAAATCATAATTTACTATGTCCAAGTCATTATCATTCATGAAATATGCATCAAGCACCACCAAAATGGCCAAAAAAATGTTATATTTGAGTTAAGACTAAAGACATTGTGCAGTTAAATTTTGGAAATTTAACCAAAGAAAGCTATCAGCTCCCTTTTCTTGGAGTGTAGATTTACTTCCTCCATAGCCATGAGTAGAAAAAGCTATGTACAGGTGGGTAAGAAAATTCTTAGCTTAGAAAAGAGCCAAGAATCCCCATGATGCAAAGATGACAAGAGCTAAATGACCTATGGTTGTCACTATGAAGGGTGTCCCCACATATAAATCATGAGGGATTAATTGCAACCCAATAGAGTGAAAATAATTAGTTTATGAGTCATGTTATGAGACAAAGTAAATAAGAACCCATTGAATTGTGTGCATCTATGAATAGCGTTATTTTGATTTACACAAGGGAGAAGGCAATGTGCAATTTGCTCACCTTCCTAAAGTTTGATCGTTTTTTTATCATTTCACTCTTCAAGGAACTTAAAAGAAATGGAATCTTTTAGGTTTGTCAATTACAAGGTTGAACAAATATTCCATGACCATATTCACCTCCCAATAATTGTGTTAGCATTTAGAGTTGATGAAGGAATCAAGGAATCCCTAATCCTCTTGTAATATATTATCCAATCCATAGTTCGGCACCAAATTCCTTTTGATTGCATTAGTCAATATCATTGAATCACCCTTAGTTATAATTTGTGACAAACCATATAAGAAACTACTGTAAGGCCGAAAACTAGGGCTTGGGTTTCCATTTCATTATCAATCCCTAGTTTTAATTTCCTAGAAGCTATAACCTCAACCTTCCCTTTCAACTATGAATGAAAAGCTAGAATCCCAGATAACTTGGATTCCCACATGCTATCCAATTTAAGTTTATATCCTTGAGGAGGGGATATCCACTTAATTTTGGATCTTTCCACTTGAGTAATTTGAACACCAAGAACCCCATGAATGAGTGGTTATATGTGGGTGTGTGTATAAAGCATACCTTAATATTTTAATGGTAAATTTGAATGCATAATAGTCATAAAAATTGGCAGTTAGGGTTGAGCATAAAATTTAGGTCCTTAGAAATTAATAACATTAGGCTCATGGTTTATTGGGAAATTGCTATGACGAGTTCTTCCAGTGTCTCCACAGATTGAGGGCTCGTTTGGGAAATTCAGTCTCTAATATGGTGCAAAACTTATACGATGTTGTACAATTTTTAATTGGAATGCTCTTGTTGAGCCACACTCTACTCCTTACTTTGCTCCTCTAGCTGATGTGGCGTCTTCTACAAAAAGTGGGGTGTAAATTTTGTTTTTTTGGCTGAGGGTTTTTGAGACCTACCACCTCTCTTTGACCCGGTAAATGGAATATTTTCTTTTCTCTTTTGTGATCGTGGCATATGCAATATTAAATCTTCTCCTTCTTCACTGCTCTTGTATTTTTGTTGTGTGTATGAAAATATGTGTGAATTATATCAAA
>VDFB02271358.1:573210381-573349930 GCA_007258455.2 Sequoia sempervirens
CTGGGTTATAATTACCCCAAAGCATCAAACACTTGTTACAATCATAAAATATTAAGATGAGAATGCTTCTTCACTTTAACTCTGTGTCATTCAATCAGGACTGCAAATCCCTATTAGTCTAAAAACCAAAACAACGTTAGAGGCATATTAGTACTTTGATAAAGTGAAAAAATTAAAACACGTGCTGAAAAATGATTGTTAAATTTCTTACCAAAGTTGGGAGTCAATGTTTACGATAGCATCACTCTGGTGAATGTGGGTGTCACTCTGCAGAGAAAACAGTGAGCACAATAGTGTCACTATTTAGTCAATCGTCGTCGTTTGCAAATTTTTGATACCTTCAAAAATTATTAGCAACGTTGTTTGTTCAATCAACATCAATGTATTTAATAGGCATCACTATTTGTAATGACAATAGCATCATTGTATGGAAATGCCCTGCAAAGGCACCACTAAAATTATTTTGGGCGTCGCTCTATCCTACAAAAACCAAAAGGAACGGAATTTGAAATAGAAATTGATTAAATTTGATCGATTTTTCCCTCCTTCTAGTGCTAGAATGTGACTGAGAATATTAGTATAGGTTGATTACACTTGATCCATGAAGCATTGAAGCATAACGAAGCCACTAATACTCAATCTAAATAGGATCAATCGAATTTAAGTTAAGCTAAATATTCATTAAAGCAAAGCATTCTAAGTTACGAAAACATTTAAAATTTCTATTCTAACCCATTTGAAACTTATCCCATTTTGGGTGTGGTGTCGCATTGATGTCGAATGGTGACCCTTTCCCAATCTCGTGATCAATGAGCTTGTTTCAATCGATTCTATTGAAGAGAATCAATAAAACAATTGTGAAATATGATTGAAACCATGATTTATGCTAAGATGAGTATGATGCAAAGCTAATCTAAATGATTTATGCTAAAATGATTCAAATATAAAATAGCTAAGCTACTCTAAATGATATTTAAACTAAAAACATTCAAACCCTAATTATCTAATTAGTTAAATTGATGCATTATGGAAGCCATTAATGGAAGTTGAGCTATTATGAAACTAATTTAAACTAAAATATGCTAAATGTGAGTTACAAATGAGTGTGAGTGTGAGTGATTTCAACAGCATAAGTGTGCTCAGAAAAATATGAATTCATTTGTCTCCAAATAGTGAACTATTTATAGGAAAGCAAATGAGAAATGAATGAATTATTTTGAAAAAGCTAATCAACGGTCGAGGATGGAGGAAATTGGAAGCATGGATCATGGATTATCATCAAAATGTGAGAATACAAGATGAGATTTAATCAAGGGTTCTCATTCCTTCCAAACAAGCACACTTTTGACCTGTATAAGAGGTCAAAAGTTAGCTTGCACAAGAAGTCACAAGTTAACTTGCATATGAAGTTAAGTGAGAATATTCCCTTTTTAAAAATGATTGGAGGAGAGAGAATATTCTCATGGGTGAAGAAAAAGATATTTTGCAAATTTAAACAAAGTTTAATTGTGCAAAAGGGGAAGGAATATTCCCCTTTTGGAGGAATGTGCAAAGGAGGAGTATTCCCTTGGAATATTCCCTTGCAAGTGGGAGGAATTAGAGTAATTAGATAATTGCTAATAAAACAAGGGTTCAATCACGCAATTAGGGGATTTAGAAGAATAAAGTGATATTCACTAAATTAAATTAATTAATGAAAGGAGGAAAGGTGAAATGACATTTAATTAAATAACTTAGGGTTATTTAATTAAATAAGAAGATTTAGGGAATTAAATTAAATAGTTTGATTTATTTAATTTAATGAGATGAAATGTTAGCGTGAAAGGGGAGAATTAACCCGATTAAATGAATTAGGTTAATAGATGCAAATGATGCAATTAATTAAAATAATTATACTAATTTAATCAATTAAGCGAAAAAATGATGGGTTTCAAGAAGAAACAATATTAGTACATACCTTATTCAAGTGTATGATATGATTCGGGACATTTTTCAGTGTTTACACTTAGGAATCTATGCGAAGATAAACATGTGATTGATTAGGTCTTGGAATAGCTTCATAAGCATAATTTCTTTATAGAGCTTCAAAGCATTCTCAAGAGTTATTTTATGGTGGTTATACTTCCAAAAAGTTTTGATTGATTTCACAAGAATATTTTTAATTCATCTCTACCAATATCAAATGAATGTCTGAAATGTTATGAGATTCATCAAAATATAGTAAAGGCTATACAAGTTTCTAGAAGAGAGTTTTTAGAAGGCTCAGGCAACTGAAAAGTTGGTTGTGACAACCATCTAAGATGTCGACCTAAAATTTCATGAAATGATTGAAAGGTTGAAATGCATTCTTTGTCATATTTTTTAATGGGTTTGTCAAACCTCTAAATGGCCAAAATGCACTTTGTTGGCCTTTTTTAGGGTTCACAAATTCTTTATACCTC
The DNA here is from genome assembly GCA_007258455.2 of Sequoia sempervirens. Lineage (NCBI taxonomy): Eukaryota > Viridiplantae > Streptophyta > Pinopsida > Cupressales > Cupressaceae > Sequoia > Sequoia sempervirens. The sequence goes on from VDFB02271358.1 coordinate 573,212,823, forward strand.
TGCTTCATAATGGAATGATAAATTTTTGTTTGTTTTCCCTAAAATGGTGAGCGAAGACTAGAAGACATGGTCTGTTCAGGAATGGGAGCTTTGGAATGTTTGGGAATCCATCGAAGCATAAAACATAGAGGGACTTTGTCAGATGTAAGATGTTTAATCATCAACTAGTTGAGAAGTGCCTCAAAGAAATGTCTTTGATTGCAGGATTCACTGAATGGATTATTTAAAAGGCTTAAGAAACTTTCAAATGCAACAATCCTTCCATGCTGGGCAAAGATGGGAGCTTTGGAGTAGATTTAGGCATAAAGAACAGATAAATTTTGCCAGATATCCAAATTATAGGGTACGCACAAAATATTTATGTTTAAAGACTTTCAAACAAATGCATTTGGCAGTTATAAAGCAGAATGGATAGAGGAATTCAGTCAGATATGTAAGGGCTACGAGTATTTACTATTTCATGATTGTAGGATATGCATAAAGCAGATTTGTATAAAAAGCTAGAGAAAACATTGGAATTACAAAGAAATTTTGAAGAAGAGGTAAAACAAAAGCATCTTATAGAAACAAGTAAAATATAAGTATCTAAGAAAGACGATAGTGTATGTTAAAAGAGTCTAATTCAAGTTTTATTAGTAGTAATACTTATCTCAGTCTATTGGAGACTAAAACTATTGTGAATGAGTGCATGGATAGCTATACTTCAGCAACAAATGTTAGTACCTAGATGTCAACTTCATGCCACAAGGGAAAAAAATACTCTCTTTTAGCAATTATCGGACCTTCTTCTTATGTTCTTGTTTTATTTTTTTTGGGTATTATAAATTTAAAGTCATTTTAATAGTGACTTTTTCTAGAATGTAAAATAAAATAATGATCTTTTAAAATGCCATTAAGTCATAAATTAAAACGATGGTTTAAAGAAAGTTACAAATGGAGAAGTCTATACATTCAAGGTTGGATTGTAATGAAAGGAGATTTTCTAGAGACTTTGATTCTCTTATATTGTACAAGAGCAAAAAGAGTCTTTGATCTCTTCATTTTGGATTGAATAAATATAATATGGCTAGTCCATGAGCTAGTGTATTGTCTCTTTATGTTGTAAAATTTTCTTATGTTAAATTTACAACCATTCTTTTGAATAGTTTTCGTCATGTGAAGAATGCAAATGTTTTCATTTAATATATTTGTTTATCTTATTCAATTGAAATAAAAATAATAATTTGTTTACTAATCTATAAGTCATGAAATCCTATGTGAATGCATCTTTCTTATGTTACATGGCATTCCATCATTAAAACACAAGTTGCATTATTTTCCTTCAAATAATCTTTTCCAGGGAATGAATCTTTGTGTTTGATTTCTCTCCTTTTTGAGACTTTTTGTTATTTTTTTATGGGAAAAAACTAGTTTATTGGCCCCATTTTAACACCTTATCTTGGAGGGTTTTCTCTTTTTATTTTACTTTTGTGTGTTTTCCTTTCCTAGTTTATGGTTAGAAGCACGCCCCTAAAAAACCCAAATTTCCATCTTACAAAGGAGTTGCCCCTATAAAATACAAAGAAAAACCACCAATCCAATAGTGATTTCTCCAATTGTCATCAATTTTGTTCCCATTGGGTCATCCATGCTACTCTTGGGAAAATATCACAACAAAAAATATTTTTACCATCAAATCTATAACTCAAACATTGATTGAAATTTCAATACCTATTGAGTTAAATTCGAACCCTTGAAATCTAAAACTCAAACTATAGCCACTTTTTTAAATCTCACAATTAGTTACAGTAAATTGTATAGTGTTTGAAAATTTAGCACTTTTTATCTAAATTGTCATGCTATTAAACTTTTAAGAATTTGTTGAACTTCTTCTATAATATAGATTTTACTTATTACATTACAAAAATGTATGTTACACAAATACCAATTCCATGCTTTCAACTATACCTTTAAATTTTTTAGCTATTAAAAATTCAATGATAGTACCTAGATTATTAGGTTATAGAAAATTCGATGCATTATTCCCTACATTTTTATGGCAATGTGAAATTGATTTATTTATAGTTAAAAATTTTAGTAATATGCATTCCCATAAGATGGTTTAGCATACAAAGGCTTTTATGTTATAGAAAATATTTGAAGAATTTGTAAAATGATTATTCACAATTCCATTTGATTGATCTAGCATTAAGGCAAATTTGAGTAGGCTAAGTGAATTGATTTAAGAGATTGTGCTTCTTACATAAGTGTTCAATTTTGTTACATAATTTGTTTGTTCAAGGGTGCCCTACCACATAAAAGATGGAATCAAGTTCATCATCAATGGGAATTCCTACTTCAATTTGATGATTATCACCATATGGCCAAAGTAGTGGATATACATGCAATGTCCATCAAGGGCTCTAAATTGGTAGGTACCACTCTCATAGAATTGGGGGCAAACTTAGCAAAGCTTGCAACTACTTTATTAGACAAAGCATGTCCTTTTAGGTCACTACTAACAATGGCAAGACAACTACCTCCTACAATGTTGCTCTCATTGATTCGCAATCTAACCATCTTTTACTGGTGCTCAAATACAAACACTAACCATATCACAATGAGAAAGCTTAACACTATGCATATAGATATACTTGTATCCCATTTATTATTTTTTTGCATCTCATTACTTACAAACCCTAAAATAAAATAACTTAATTCCTCTTTTAAACTAAAAATAAATGTTATGCTATCACAAACTAACTTTACTTCAAAATACATTTTACCACCATAGATTCTATAAATAAACTATCTCTACAACAACAAAATTTCCAACTCCAATTTAAATTACTAAATAAACTAATTTTCAAATATTTACAATAAAAACAACTAACTTCTATACATTCAATTAGCAACCCATTTTTTTTTTTGTCTTTTTCGATAGTTTAGTATTTTTTTAATTTATTGGTCTTCACTTGTATGCCACCTGTGCGTTGGAGCGATTGCCAAGCATGTAAGGATAAGACAGTGGCATTTTCACTAAAGTTTTTGTCGTTATTATTATTATTGTATATAACTATAAGTAAATTAAAAATTGGAACTTTTCAAAGATACTAAAGGATTTTGATTACGAAGCTCCAGGTTTGATGAATACTTTATAAGGGAATTATTTGAGAAGTTTACGAGTAATTGCACAAGGTGATCATAACTTAAAAGAATTTATATTGATGGAGAAACTTGATTGTTTAATTAACAAAAAGAAATCATGACAGCCCAAATTGATTTATGAAAGACAAAAGTCGCACAGCATTATAAATGGGGCTTGAATTTGACCAGCAAATGATTATAAATATTTTTTAATAAAATATAACTAATATACATAAAAATACTTATCTTAGACATATATGGATATTTATATAGAATTTGTTATTTAAAATGGATATTAAATTTATTATTGAGGATGGATAATTATTTGAAGATTATATTTTGTAGCTTTTAATAGATACATTTAAGTTTTTTTTAAAGATATAGAACAAGTATATGTACTTTTAAAAAAATCTATATAAAATATATCAAGAAATATTATTTTTAAGGTGTTTACTATATTTATATGTGTCTATTACAATTTAAGTGTGGGGAAAGAATGAAATATTTAAATATTTTCTTAAATATTCTTATCATTGTTCAAAGTGGTGATTTAATTTTTTTAATAGTAAATTTAATGTTTTAAAAAATAATTATGATAGAAAGATTGGTATAAATAATGGTAAATAATTTTTTAAAAATAAAATTTTAATTAGAGTTTCTATTTTTATGTGAAATTAAATATTTATTATTTATAAATATAAAATTCAAAAAAAAAAAAAAATTACCATGTTATTAATATTTCTTTAGTAGCTAAAATAACTTGAAATTAAATTAAAATATATGGCGATCTCTGCTCTGAAAATTCCCGCGACTCTTGCAACCTTTGCATCCTCTACGAGCTCCGAACTAGATCAATGTGTGATTTCATCTGTGACAGGCCATAGCTTGGGTGGATCTATGGGTGTGTCACCATCTTTTGCTCACCCGAATGTGGACTCTGTGGCTCCTCTGGTCGTGCCTATGCACTTACGAGCAAACAATGGCTTCCCTCATCGATCTGATGCTCTTCTAGACTCACGACGCTTAGTGGATGTTGGTCGGCATCTGGATGATGGTGGCATGAGATTGATGACTTCTCTCTACGACGTTTGGTTCTTTGAAAAAGGGTTTTGGCATTTCGTTTAGGGGTGGCTCAAAGAAGAGTTTTGTGGATGCCCTAGTTGAGTGCCCCTTTCCTCAGCGAAGCAAATCGTTGGTATCTGGTGTGTCCCCTTCCACGCTTAAACTCGATACCCCTTTGTCTTACAGCAATGCTTTTGTTTGCCCACCCTTTGTTGTTCGGCGTTCGGCCTCTGCTCAAGAGATTTTCCTTGATGAATTGGCCTGCAATAGAGAAAAAAATTTGGTGGAACGTGCTCTAATTTTCCATTTTACAAAGGTTTTGCCTAAACTTTGTGATCTACATTCATGGATTGATGAGAATTGGAAAGATTATCTAGAAGATGAAATCAGTATATACCCATGCGCGAAGGGGTTCTTTATCTTAGAATTCGAATATGAGGATGACAAAGAAATGGTGCTCAAGATTGGCCTCTGGTTTTTCCATGGTAATTTTTTATGCATGAAGCCTCGGTTCCCCTCATTTGATCCACGCATAGAGACTTTTTCAATAGCATATATTTGGGTCCATTCACCCTACCTCCTATTACAATTATGGGAAATTAGTTGTTTGAAGGCGATTGGCAAAGTACTAGGGAAATATCACATCATCTCATAGGAGACAATCAACTATGAAAATTGGATGTTTGCTCGCTTATGTGCTTAGATGGATGTCTCAAAAGGTCTTTCAACATAAATTTATCTCAAAGTAGGTAAGAGACGATGGTACCAGCCAATAGACTGTGAAAAGATTGCATTCAGATGCAGATTTTTCTTTGCCACAAACCATGGTACTGCTTAGTGTAGGTAAAGGCATGGTGGGGTGCAAGCCAATAATGCTTCTATTCACAAACCCTCATGGTGGGAAGGGGCTAATCCACTCCACTATGATATTTCTCCTCCTACGAAGACTGCAACTCCTCCCTCTCCCACTTCTTAGAACTTGATTCCTCTCCTATCCCCTAACTTGATAGTTGTTGGCACCGCAGATCCTCCCCTATCATTGGCAGATGCCAACACTTCATCTTCCCCTCCTGTGACTGTTTCGCAAGTTAAAGGCTCTTATGCTAGCATGGCCAAAGTCTCCTTGTCTTCTCTAGAGATCACACACTCAAGCCTCCTCAACAAGGTTGAGGTTTCTACATTTCCTCCTGCATCCACTTGCAACGATGAGGTGAAGAATGGGAGTGAGTGTATTGATCCTAACTCTACCTCTGAGACAGAACAAGATTGGACTGAAGTTAGACAAAAAAAACCTCTTCCATCTATCTGAATTACATTAAGCTCTGCAAAGAAAAATATTTAATGTTGATCATGTATGCTTTTGGTTTGGAATGCCCATTTGGGGTCATCTTGTGTTGCACCCCTATTGTCAGGGCATGCTTTTAATCTCTTTTTGGATTAGTATTTTATGGGAGTTGTCCCCATGACAGTACTTATCTACAATATATATATATATATATATATATTTCTTTAGTAGCTATATGATATCTTTCTATTATAAATCCTTTAAAAATACTTTTTTTATTTATAAATAGATACCAAGAATGTACCTAGGTTTGATGTGGAACAAGGCTACAAGGCTACAAAGCTATCCATAAAATGATTACTTAAAATAATTGGAGTTTCAAGATGAGTTTTGTAGAAAAATCATAATTTACTATGTCCAAGTCATTATCATTCATGAAATATGCATCAAGCACCACCAAAATGGCCAAAAAAATGTTATATTTGAGTTAAGACTAAAGACATTGTGCAGTTAAATTTTGGAAATTTAACCAAAGAAAGCTATCAGCTCCCTTTTCTTGGAGTGTAGATTTACTTCCTCCATAGCCATGAGTAGAAAAAGCTATGTACAGGTGGGTAAGAAAATTCTTAGCTTAGAAAAGAGCCAAGAATCCCCATGATGCAAAGATGACAAGAGCTAAATGACCTATGGTTGTCACTATGAAGGGTGTCCCCACATATAAATCATGAGGGATTAATTGCAACCCAATAGAGTGAAAATAATTAGTTTATGAGTCATGTTATGAGACAAAGTAAATAAGAACCCATTGAATTGTGTGCATCTATGAATAGCGTTATTTTGATTTACACAAGGGAGAAGGCAATGTGCAATTTGCTCACCTTCCTAAAGTTTGATCGTTTTTTTATCATTTCACTCTTCAAGGAACTTAAAAGAAATGGAATCTTTTAGGTTTGTCAATTACAAGGTTGAACAAATATTCCATGACCATATTCACCTCCCAATAATTGTGTTAGCATTTAGAGTTGATGAAGGAATCAAGGAATCCCTAATCCTCTTGTAATATATTATCCAATCCATAGTTCGGCACCAAATTCCTTTTGATTGCATTAGTCAATATCATTGAATCACCCTTAGTTATAATTTGTGACAAACCATATAAGAAACTACTGTAAGGCCGAAAACTAGGGCTTGGGTTTCCATTTCATTATCAATCCCTAGTTTTAATTTCCTAGAAGCTATAACCTCAACCTTCCCTTTCAACTATGAATGAAAAGCTAGAATCCCAGATAACTTGGATTCCCACATGCTATCCAATTTAAGTTTATATCCTTGAGGAGGGGATATCCACTTAATTTTGGATCTTTCCACTTGAGTAATTTGAACACCAAGAACCCCATGAATGAGTGGTTATATGTGGGTGTGTGTATAAAGCATACCTTAATATTTTAATGGTAAATTTGAATGCATAATAGTCATAAAAATTGGCAGTTAGGGTTGAGCATAAAATTTAGGTCCTTAGAAATTAATAACATTAGGCTCATGGTTTATTGGGAAATTGCTATGACGAGTTCTTCCAGTGTCTCCACAGATTGAGGGCTCGTTTGGGAAATTCAGTCTCTAATATGGTGCAAAACTTATACGATGTTGTACAATTTTTAATTGGAATGCTCTTGTTGAGCCACACTCTACTCCTTACTTTGCTCCTCTAGCTGATGTGGCGTCTTCTACAAAAAGTGGGGTGTAAATTTTGTTTTTTTGGCTGAGGGTTTTTGAGACCTACCACCTCTCTTTGACCCGGTAAATGGAATATTTTCTTTTCTCTTTTGTGATCGTGGCATATGCAATATTAAATCTTCTCCTTCTTCACTGCTCTTGTATTTTTGTTGTGTGTATGAAAATATGTGTGAATTATATCAAAACAACACACAATTAGATGGAAAGTATTATAGTAAGGAAATCTAATTTAAATCAAAACACAATTTGATAACATAGTCCCTTAAAAACATCCCATCTTCCTCTAATCTCAAATGTCTTATTAATTCATGCTCTCAGATCTTATTTGTGCACAAACCACTAAGATGTCATCTAAGAAACAAGTAGCCTATTTATTTATAATGCAGATTCTAAATCTACATCTACATGATTGAAAGATTCAACTAGATGAAATGATGGAGTGACATAGTAAATGATAAATGAACTGTTGTATACAAAATGAAGTGAAAGTAAGACAACGCAAAATTAAGCTAATGATAGTGAGATGAAAATTGATACTACATGCTGAATCAAACTAGGAAATATTTAAAGGAGCCATGATTGTAAGAAAATTGATAAACTATCCTAAATGCTAAGCTGAAAATGCAAATGAAGCTCTTAAAACTCAAATGAAATCCTACAAAGTGATATTATGCAAATGTTCCTTATGAAAAAGTTGTAAATGGTCCCTAATTTATAGATTTTCCAAGGCATTGGATGAGTTGGCAACCATGAATGATTAAGATTTGATCTGGAGAATTCAACGGAGGAGAATTAGAATGATGAAGAAAACAAGGTAAATGTTCCCTTTAATAAAACTATCTTGCCAAGTGTAAGAAGGGATCATTTGAATGAAGAAGCCATGTGTCTTGAAGGTGGTTAAATTGTTGAGAACAATTATCCAATTTAGAAAATAACAAAAATTATTTTCATGTGACACATGATGAGTTGGAGGGTGAGGTGGAAGGTAGTTAGAGAAATATGTAGAAATGTGATGAAATTAAAATTTAAAAATTTGAATTAAATGAGAAGGGAAGTTAATTAAAATAAAACAAATTATTTAGATTTGTTCATTTTAATTAAATCATGAAGGGGGTGAATTAGAATACAAGAATTAAGAAAATAGGAACTATGTAAATAAATTTGAAATGTATTTATATAGTAGAGGAATAAATATTTTATTAATTAAATAATCGATATTTAATTAATATTCTCTAGACCAATTTTGGATGTATACATTTTTCCCCTCATTGAAGTGATTTGTTTATGCATTACTTCAAAGAAAAATTTACCGGAGCTGCTAAAAATTTCAACGATGCCCCAGACAGTGTTTTTCAGAAGATTATGATTGTATGCCCCCTCGGGAGATAAATCAAGAAATTTATGACAATAAAAGATTTTTGATGATTTTTGAAAATTTCAATTGGTTTGTGATGGTGATGATGAGAAAATCCTGTTTTGATAATATCTCAGTAATTTATCTCCCGATATTGAAGAATTTAGCTACCCCAATTAGTTGCTTGTCAAAATAAATTAAAATAATGCCACCAAAATAACCCCTTTTATTACCTTTATTAAGAGGTAAAAATTAAAAAGGAGTTCATTTGTGCAAATTATATTTTGAGAATTGTTTGAAGTGAGAGCATTTTTGAGCTTCTGAGCAAAATGGTGATCCTTCTACAGACACATCGATTCGAGTGAGTGCGACGGCATAATCGGCCATCGAGATACGGACCTCCAGTAAGAATTTTGAGACCTTTCTTGTGATTTTGAAATGCATTTTTCATGTTTTTTCACTAAATTTTTTTAATTTCAAAAAAAAATCGGCACTTGTGAAGTTTTCTGCGGCGCTTAGATTAAGTTTTTCAGCGCTTTCACCAAAAGTTTTGGTGCTTTGGAGAGATTCTCTGGCGCTTCGAAAGTTTGTTCCATCACATCCAATTTTGGCACATCTAAGGTCTAAAATGGCACTTTTAAGCCATTCATAGGTCAAGTTTAGGATTTTGCCGCTTTCGCCCTCTATTTCGGCGCTTCGGATGGATTCCTTGGCGCTTCTACCCACTTCCTCAGTGCATTGACGAAATATTTTAGTACATCTGCCTAAAATGACGCTTCTGCGTCATAGAATGGTGCATCTACCTTTGTTGGCGCTTTGATGGTCTGTTTTGGCACTTTCAAAGTATATTGAAGATTTTTGTGATTTTCCCCTTGAATTTGTGATGTTTTGATCGCAATCAGCCATTGATTAGGTATTGATGATAGGGTAGATGATGTTGTGACCTCATGATAAGCGAAATACACTAATGATGATGTCATCTTGACCTCATGATAGGCGAGAGTCAAAACAAAATGTTGACGAGATTTGATGAAAATCTCACTAAAATTGATAAGTTGTTTTATTTTGATGATTGATTGATTTGTTGATTTGATTTAATTTGATTGATATGTTGATTTGTGATGTTGTAAAATGATAGGAGACAGATTTAGATAACCTTCAGTCTTAAGAGCAATTCCTGCGCACCTTGGCGATGACCCCCCAACTGTCTCACGTCGATAGAGACATTATTGAGAGATGTGGTTTGTTTTCATTGATTGATATGTCTCAAGTTAGGATTAACTGAGGATTGTTGGCGGCATTGGAAGAGAGGTGGAATAGCGACCACAACACTTTCCATCTGCCCACCGAAGAGATGACTATCACACCAGAGGATGTGTACAGGATTTTGCGGATTCCCGTAGTCGGTGACATTGTGACTTATGACCATACAGAGTGGGGAGGGACAAATGTTTTACGTCATGTTTTTCAAGATGACCATATTGTTGGTTATTAGATACCATGGTAGGAGATTTTTTCCAGATATGCCCCTTTGCCTTCCGTTCTTGCAGGATTTGTCAATGGCTTCTTATGTCCTGACAAGAGGGCAAAGGGATTTTCTATCGATTGGGGTCATACTTTGGAGCAAATGATCCGGTTCGAGACCCGTTTTGCATGGGGATCATGCAGGCTTGCACATTTATATCATGATTTGTACCAGGTTGTTTACCTCAAGGGAGCTAGCTTGTCCACCAGAGTTACATTGCTCCAGATTTGGGCCTGGGTGCATATTGTAGTTACACGGCCTAAGACAAACCGATTTCGACCATTTGGGAGGCCCTACATCTATTATTATTTAGGTGCAGTTATCTAGCATAAGCCGGGTAAACTGGAGTATTGGAGATGGGTACTTGATGATCTAGATGCAGTTACTTGGCGGCCCTATGTAGACTATGAGCAGTGGGTGGAGGATCACCTAGAGGTTCCTTACTTTATGATTGCCAGATATCTCACTGAACAGACACGATATATCATTGAGAGATTTTTTTTGTTGAGAGTGATGAGGCAGTATGATAGAGTTCAGGGGATGCCGCAGGGATCAACCCCATATGCTTGTAGACAACAAGATGTGACTGAGTGGGGACTGACATTATCCTACGATGTTGCATGTGATGAGTACATGCATTTACAGCCAGTGCTCTAGGATTATCATCTAGAGATATTCAAGGGCTACATAAGTGAGTACACAGTGTATTTTGGTCAGCATCTATTCTCAAGGATTTCGAGGCCTGATGAGCCCATGCCAACATTTGAGGATGATGAGGATAGACTAGTTGGACGGAGACGAGGTAGAGACGATGGCGGAGATGAGGAGGAGGGAGAGGATGGAGATGATGGCGAGGATGATGATGGAGGGGATGATGGAGGTGATGACAGTGGTGGAGGAAACAGAGGAGGTAGTGTACATCCCAGTTTTGACATTAGAGTGCCTCGCAGGAGGCAATCCTTGGTAGCAGCAGCATAGCAACGTGTACATATATGCTTTCCTTCTCAACAGTAGCAGTCATAGATCACTGCTTTGCACACGCAGGTTCAAACTGTTCAAGGGTAGCTAACACAGTTATAGGGGCAGCTACACGCATAGACACAGTTGTTGACTCAGGTACAGGCATAGCTTCTATAGGCCCAGGGGTAGATTCAGACATTAACAACTGAGAGGGATGTTTCCTAACAGTACCTGGCACAGGTACATGGATAGGTGGTAGCTTTGACTATAGAGAGAGATTCACTAAGACAACAGACTGAGCAGGAAGAGGCCATTATAGAGAGATTGCAGCAGGCTGCCACAGCCACTAGATCTGCTGATTATTTTTGAGAGATCAGTTGCACCTCTCAGGAGGCTCAATTTTACAGGGATCAGTATCATGAGTTGGTGCCTCCTAAGCGACAAAAGAGCTTCAGCCAATCCCAGACGGTGAGTATGGGGGTTACATAGCCATTATCTGGGGATCAGAGGGATCTAGGTGTAGGTCCCTCAGGTACAGCAAGGGGAGGTACAAGTCTGGTGATGCCAGCAACATCAAGGGGCAGTACTACATAGTTTCTATCATTTGATGTTATATCATGATGTATATTTTGACATTTAATGATGCTACTATCATTTTGATGTTGTATTTCTTGACATTCAGATATCCTTGTACATTTGATATATTTTGAGATATATGCAATGATGATGTTGATGATCTTATGTGTCATGTGCATTGATTTATGGGTATGTGTAGGATCATGATGGGCCAAAAAGTGGCAATATGATGGGTATGTGGATGACGACTTTTTTTTACCCAAAATTGATGAAACGAAAAAGGTTTTTAAAGGAGATTTTAGCTTTCCACCAATATAAATTATGCTTTAATTTGAATTTATTAAGTAATTATTATTCATTTTCTATTCAAATTACGTAAAATCCTAATTGATAGACTGATTTAAAAACATCTATAGCTTTCAAGGTATCACATTTTTTAATCCAAAACATGCTTCACATACTATAGGATTACAAAAGAAAAATTGAATTTCATGAATTTTTGACCAAGTAGTGACGTACGATTTTTTTATATTTTTTAAAAGTTGTAATAAAAATCATAATTAATTATTTACTTGAAAAAATACAAAAATATGCATCACATCTGGACATGATTCATCTACTTATATCTAAAATCTTATAAAAAATATTATCATTTTATTGTGGTTAGGTGGTTAGATGCACACCTACTTATTTTTTCCCTAAAATTTAAGTACTACTGCATTGAAATTTCAAATTTTCACCAAATAGATTTCTTTTTTTAAAAACAAACCTAGTAGTTTAGAATCTACATTCAATTTACTACAAATTCTATTCTTACATATTTTCAAAATAATATAGATAACTTATTCAAATTTTTATGTCAAGTTTCCTAACTTTGTTTTTTCATATTTTTTTGCCACTTAAGGGCCTATTTTTTCCATGATGATCCTGCACATACCCTTATGATGGGTGCATTTAATTCCTATATTATATATGTTATGTGAAGTTTCACGATGATGATATTATATATGTTATGGATGCAATACTTTTTATGATCCTACGATGTTTTATGGAAATGTCTAGATGCTATTGTTTTATATTTTTCCACTGCAATTATGTGTGATGTGATGGATGGAAAATGATGTTAATGCAAAGATAAATGATCCCAATATGTTCCTATGGATGTATGATATGCATGATAACCTATGTTTTTGTATTTTTTGATGCAAATATTATGATCTAACGTATGTATGAGATGAATGAATGACATGATCAATGTATTTGTTTTTCTTGTGATTTTCATAATGCAAATATGTGATGGATGATTAAATGGATGCAATATGGTAATTTACTTCTATTCAGATTTCTATGATGCAACTATATGATCTAAATAACTAAATGGATGCCTAGATGATATGATAATTTATGAATGATGTCTTATGTTCATGCCCCTAGATGATGTGTTTTTGGTAATATCAAATGTACTCAATCTGTTAATGATAGAAATAACATCCTCCTTGGAAAAATCTATAAATACCATTATAGCAACTAATATGAATGCAACCTAGACATGCAATACCAATAATGAAATGATGTCATCCCAGTGATTTATTGTGCTTATTGTCATCATTGATCCTTTTGAAATATTGAAAGTAAGTACAAACATTGATGGTATAATTAGACCATGATGACCTAAGTACTACTTATGTGATTTTTGATAGTGCAAGTTAACACAAGCATCTAGGTATAATTAAACCAAGATGACCTGAGCATCGCTTGCAAGAATAGACAATAGTTAACCATTTTCCTATGTGGATCTGGAATGTCATCAGTGATACTTTGTAGAGCACATCCCGGTGATTCACATAGTAATAATGATCAACTCACAGGCAGAAGACAAAGAAAAATATCATTCTCAATCATAGCCTTTCTAGTGCTTCAACATCCTTGAATTGCTCTTGAAAAATGATAACATTAATCGTAATGCAAACAATTTGAACAATTCTGTGGAAGTGGTAAAACCATGATTCAAAATAGCATCATCCTTTTAACCTTGATTTTCTGTTGTTTTTGGGATTTTTCCATTTTCCAACTTTTAGGTTTTTTCTGAGATTTTGACCAAGAACCTAACCTAAAGACCTATCCTAGGGGTCTCGAGGGCTGATCAGAAATAAGCCTTGCCTATGTTATATACGCAAAGACCATGTAGTTCGACTGACCCAACCGATTTACAAGACCAAGATATGAACAGACAACTAATTACAACGAATTACAACAACACAATTCAACAAGGTGACTATTTTTGGATTTTTGGATTTTTGACCTATTTTTGGATTTTTTGATGTTAAAAAGGATGTTTGATTCATTTTCGATGGTGATTGATGTTCAATGTTTGATTTTAGTATGATCATTGTTTTCATTATGTTTGTCCTCCTACTGTTTGTCTGTTGGTTTGAGCTCAAAGTTCATTGCCCCTGGTGAGTTTAGTATTTTTCCCCTAGTGGACACAAACCAGTTTAGTATGGTTATGTACAATGATCAAAAATTCAAGGTGAGACATAACTGGAAAAACAAGATATATATATTTGCAGTCCAAATGAAGGATGCGGATGGTAATGGTACCAAGCTAGTGATCAACACACATTCTTATAGAGGAAGAAGCCAGCCTACCACAAATAGTGCCTATTTGCCAGGTTTTCACCACTTGCTTTTACTGCACTATTTCAGATTTTATGATTTTTTTTGTATTTATTTTCACTTTTTTTTCTTTTTTTTCACTCTTTTGATTTTTTATTTTTTTTACTTTTTTTTGGTTGTCACCAAGATGCCTATGCCAGGTTTTCACCAGGGTGACCATTTTTTCAAGACTTTTTCTAATGTTTTTGGGATTTCTTTAGGACTTTTTCTAGATGCAGCGGCTGACTTATGCATAGAATTTCTTGAGGTGAGGACTGTTCATGGGTTCCTCAAACTAATCTCCTTCTGGCATGGACAACTGATATGATCCTGAACCATAAACTAACACAATGATGAAGGGCCCCAACCAATTTGGTTCAAATTTTCCTTTCTTCTCTCTATCTTGTTGATTGTCGGGGTTTTCCTTCAACACTAAGTCACCAACTTAGAATGTTCTAGTTTTGACCTTGTGGTTGTAACTTTTGGACATCTGTTGTTGGTAGGATTTTAGGTGATTCACTGCATGTTGGTGGCGTTCATCTAACAGTTCCAATTCTTGTAATCTTGAAATCTAGTAGCCTTCATCAGGGATGATACCTTTCAAGGAAACCCAAAGCGATGGTATTTCAACTTCAATGGGTACAATGGCCTTAGACCCATATACCAGAGTATATGGTGTAGCTCCCATCAGTGTGTGAATACTAGTGTGGTACACCCATAAAGTAGGGTTTAATTGGATGTTTCAATCTTGTCCTGCATCATTGATAGTCTTCTTCAAAATAGTCTTATTGGAAGCCTTTGCTTGACCATTCCCTTGGGGATAATATGTAGAGAAGCGATGTTGGATATTGAACTTCTCACACAATTCTTGCATGTCTTAATTTTTGAACGGTCTTTCATTGTCAGTGACAATGGATTGGGGAATACCATATCAAAAGATGACGTAGTTGAGGATAAATGTTAAAATTTTATTTCCTGTAATGCTGGTTAGGGGAATAGCTTCAATCCACTTCGTGAAGTATTATGTGGTTGTGAGGATAAACTTGTGTCTGTTTGATGAAGGCAGATGAATTTTACCAACAAGATCAAGTCCCCATTGACAAAATGGCCATGTGGATGTAAAATTTTGGAGTTCTTGCGTTGGTGCATGGATGAGGTTGCCATGAATCTGACATTTCTAACATTTCTTCACAAACTAGAAAGACTTATTTTCCATGGTTGGCCAATAATATCCTAAACGAAGAAGTTTCATGGCTAAGGTTAGGCCACTTGAATGTATCCCAAAAACACCCTCATGGACTTCTCGTAAAGCCATTTCAAACTTGTTGCATTCCAAACACCATAGGAGAGTTCCATCAAGACCTTGTTAGTATAGTACATCTGCTATAAGTGTATGTCGGGTGGCTCAGCGAATGAAATTGCATTTTTGGTTTCATAACAAGTCAAGTGGAAGAGTGTTCTCTTTTAGGTAGATATAAAGCTCACTGTAGATTGAGGTATTGGTATCAGATAGGTGACAGATAACATGGGATTTAGTATCGTCATAGGCAAGGGAGAATAGTTGTTCCACCAAGAACTCATAATGACTTATTTTCTCTAGGATTTGTAGCAAGGAAGCAATAGTAGCCATGGCATCAGTAGCTTTATTGTCCACTCTTGAAATTTGTTCAAATTTGATATCCACAAAATATTTCTTGAAATAATCTAGCATTCTCTTGTAAGGCATCAATTTGTCATCCCTTATTTGATAATCATCATTGACTTGGTTAATGACTACCTGAGAATCCCCATACACTTGGAATTCTAGGACTTTCCACTCTATAGTTGTTTGTATTCCAATGATTAATGCTTCGTACTCTTCCATGTTGTTGGTACAAGGAAGCATTAGTCTGTATGATATTGGTATGGTATGTCCTTGTGGAGTGACAAATAGAATTATGGCTCCTAATCCATGCTGGGTGTGTGATCCATCAAAGTACAGTGTCCACTGTCTTGCAGCCAGGGTAAGAACATCAGCATCTAGAAATTCAATGTGTAAAGGATGATTATCTGGTAATGGTGCCTTCGCTAACTGGTTAGAAATTGCTTGTCCTTTTATTGCCTTCCTATCTCCATACTAGCTATTAAATTCACTGAGTATCATGACCCATTTAGCCAATTTCCCTGTCAGGTTAGCTTTGTTGAGAAGATATTTGAGAGGATCAGTTTTAGCTATTAACTTGATGGTGTGAGTTAGCATGTACTGTCGTAGTTGTTGGGTAGCGAAGACTACTACTAGACAAGCCTTTTCAATGGAGGTATAGTTGATCTCATGCCCATTTAGTGTCCTACTGATGTAATAGATTACTTGTTCTTTTCCTACTGAATCTTCTTGTGTTAATAAGGCTCCCAATGATGTCTTTTTGGTAGCAATATACAACAGTAGTGGCTTCCCTTTTGTTGGTGGTACTAGGACAGGAAGATTCATCAAATATTGTTTCAAATGGTTGAATTCTCCTTTGCATTTCTCATCCCATCTGAAGGAAACATTTTGATGCAGCAGATGAGTGAAGGGATGGGTCTTGTCTACCAATTATGAAATGAATTTGTGGATTGATTGAAACCTCCTTTGTGGAGAATGGATTTGACTAATGTTCTTTGGCGGTGGCATTTCCATAATAGCTTTGACTTTTGCTGGATCTACTTCAATCCCTTTTTCTGATACTATGTAACCCAGGAATTTTGTTGACATCACCCCAAACACACATTTCTTGGGATTTAGCCATACATTGAATTTCTCCAGTCTAGTGAAGATTTTATCTAGGATCTCCAAATGTCCTTCCCTGGTATATGATTTGGCTAATAAATCATCCACATAGTCTTCCATGAAAGTATGCATCATATCATGAAAAAAAATTGTCACAGCACGTTGGTAGGTAGCTCTTGCATTCTTCAAGCTGAATGGCATGACGTTCCAATAGAAGGTTCCCCATGGACAATTAAAGGCCATTTTATCTTGATCTTCTAGGTCTATTTTGATTTGATTATACCCAAAAAATCCATCCATTAGTGATAGCATGCCATGTCATGCCGTCAAGTCTACGATGATATCTATATTGGGTAGAGGAAAATCATCCTTAGGACAAGCTTTGTTAAGATCTCAAAAATCTATGCATATGTGAATGTTGTTGTTAGGCTTTGAAACTAGAACTATATTGGAGATCCACTCGGCATAGTCAATGGGTCTTATGAATCCTTCATCTAAAAATTTTTTCAACTCTGCCTTTACCAATAGGGCGATATGGGGATGCATTTTTCTCAACTTCTGCTTGAGTGGTTTCACTCCTAGATGCAATGATAGATGATGCATGATGAGTTCTAGATCAATTCTTGGCATGTCAGCATATGACCAAGCAAAGTTGATTTTTTTTTGTGAAAATTTTGAGAAATCTTGGCTTTTCCTACTCTGTCAAGGATGTTGCTAGATGGATAGTCTTCATTGTCCCTTCGATGCCAATGTTGACAGACTGTGTGGGTTCAATCAATACTTTTGATATTTCCTAAAAATGTTCTAGGAGAGTATCAAAGCTTCCATCCTTTGACGCTTCAAAGAGTTTTTTGTCATTGGATGCACTCTTTGTTTTTACTTTTTCCAGATCTTATACTGCCATTGAATGGTTTTCAATATCAAGTCTATTTCTTGTATTGTTCATTTTGCAGCTAGAAGACTTGATACTCCCTTTTATGGAAGCCTTGTTATGATGTTCATTGGTGCAATCTGTTTTGGGATCATTGGCATAGAGAAAATTGATGATGGCATCATCATTTGAAAATGTGGGGATGTCAAATGGCTCGGTTAGGTTCCAATCTATGAGCTCGGGATGCACTATGGGTAAGCAGTCACCAAACGGGTTAAGGTCAGAAATGGGAAGAGTTCAGATAGTGGTGTCTTCAATTTTTCCAATAGCAAAATTGAGGTCTAGAAGGTAACTCTTTCGAATTATCTGTTTCACTCTGAGTTGAATCATTTTCACTATAATCATCAAGGTGTTGCAATCTAAATTCAAACAGTCTAGAACTTGATCCTTGTCCTTCTTTGAGTAAGGGTGCATATTTGTGTATTACATCAATGTCCTTGTCATGACAGGACTCTTCTGATAGTGAATCCCACTCATATTCAATGGAATTTGTCTCATGCTCTTCACTAGCTTGTAACTGTAGGATTCTTTCAACCACCTTTTCTTTTGTGTCCTCCTTATAGTCGAGACCAGTCTTATCTCTTGGATTGATTAAAATGGGTTGAATTGGCTCTACAATTCCCTCTTTTATCTTTCCTACGGGACCTTTTCCTTCATATCCCATCTTCTCCAAAATAGTGAAACCTTGTCCATATTGAGCTATCTGTACATTTGCAGTTGTTGTTTGGGAATCTTCCTCATCTTTATAAAGCTAGTTTAGAACCTCATTTTCTTCTACTTCATCAAACCTAGTGCTTTCTTTTATAAACCATCCATCAAATTTGGTAATTGGGTGTGGGGTCTGTTGTGTTGACATGGAGGGTTGTCCATAATATTTTGGAGAAGAAAAGTGTGAAAGACATAGGGACCATTCAAAGAAGTATTCACCAACACCTTTGTCTTTGATTTGGACTTTTTCATCAAATTGCTGTGACAAGGAATTCAGTTGGGCTTATGGATTTGAGGAGGTGGAGGAAGCAAGTTCTTCTTTCTTCTTAGACTATTTGGATATGGAACTGGATTGACTTTCATGATTTGTGGAAATGACCAATGGTTTGGATGAGGAACTTGACTGGTTCTGCTCATTGGGAGTAGTGGGCGTGGAAGCTTCTCTATTATGAGGCACAAAGATATCCTGGATAGATCTCAGGGTATTGCAATATTGAGGGCTATTTGAACCAGCCGAAATGGTAATTTCCTGGCCACCACAAGGAAATTTTAGACATTGGTGGTATGTTTTTCAAGGGATCGCTTGCTTTTCATGAATCCATGGTCAACCTAATAGTATGTTATAGGTCAAATCCTTGTCTAAAACTTGGAAAATTACATCTTTCTATATTAGTCCCACTTGAATATGTAAAACAATCAATCCCTGTGAAAATATTTCCTCATCATCATATGCTTTTATTGTAATATTTTTCTTTGAATCAATTGCATTCTTAGAAAATCCCAAGGCACGGACAAGCTTTAAAGTACATATACTCAGGCCAGCTCCTCCATCTATTAGGACGTGTTTGACATGATGTTTATGAATTAGGACTTCAATGTGGAGAGTAGCATTGTGGGGATAATAAATGGATGCATCATCATTTTTAGAAAAGGATAGGAAATGTGGTGCAGTCAAATGTCCCACCATGGCTTTGAATGTACAAACTTCAAGATTATTTGGTACTATTGTGTCCACTAGGGCCTTTTCCAAGATCTCTTTGTGAGCAGGAGAAATTTTGAGCAATTCCAATATAGATACTTGTGTAGGGATCTTTTGTAATTGGTCCACTATGTTATATTGATTGGATGATGTCACGGGGGTTTTGGATGAACTTCCTCTTAGAACATATTTGGCTTGAGCTCTCATGGTTTCATTTACTAGTATGATGTTCTATTTCCCATTGATTTTAATGACATTGATTTGGGTATCCATTGTAATTACATCTAGTTTAATGTCATCAGTTTTGTTTTCAAGGAAAATGGCATGTTGTTCTTGTTCCATTGGAGTGTCGTAGAGGGGATTATTGTTTGCGATAATGTCTTGATGATCATTGGTTTCAATGGTATTCATTTGGTCTTTCACAACTAAAATATGATTTATGACAATATCATGGACATAGTTTACATTCTTTCCCTTGCTATTTGTCGTGGATGATTCCCCTTTTTCATAGTTCAGCAATGGATTCTTAAATTCTTTGTGATCTACATTTGTTTGGAGTCCCTTGATTCATATGATTTTGCTATCTATCAAATCCTGTATTTTGTGTTTTAATTGCATGCAACTATTTGTCTGGTGACCTTGGCATCGATGAAATTCATAGTAATAGGCATCATTCCACCATGACGATTTCACTTTCGGTTCAAAACCTCGAGTGTCAGGTAACGTTATGAGGTTATTTTCAAGAAGTTCCTTCAATGTTGATTCGTATGATTGACCCAAAGGTGTGAATTTTTTGCAGTTTGATTGTGTTTGATATGGTAAAGGTTTTGATGCAGTGCTACTTTGACTAAGACTATTTTGATTGTTTGGTGGGTTGATATTTTGATTGGTGCCCTAATTGTTGTTTTGATCAGTTTTGTTGTGGTTCTTGACAAATTAAGGATTGGTTTCGCATTATGTGTTTTGTTAGCACCGTCATTGGTGTTCTTGTTCCTTGTCCAAAATTTGGGTTTCTCATTGTTGTGATGATTGGAAGAACTGGCATTGTTTGACCCTTCATTTTGAATCTTTAGCACCCCTCTTTTGACTAGAGCTTCTTCGATTTTGACATCATTTTCTATCATTTTTTTGAAGCTAGGGGGACATTGCAATTGTAATCGATAGCTAATTTCACTGTTAAGGTTATCGATAAAAATCTCCATATTTTCTTTTTCTAGTATAGGACAAGTGTATCGAGAAAATAATATTCTCCACCTTTGTAAGAATATAAGAAAATATTATCCTTGTTTCTGTTTGGTATTCCAAAGGTCCTTCGTGGTTATCTCGTGTGCAATGTTATAGTAATATTGTGTGATGAATTTGTTAATGAGTTCTTGGAAGGATTTTATGCCTAGTTGTAACTTCGAGAACCATTCCATGCAATGGCTCACTAGACTACGAGGAAAGAGTCTCATTAAGTATGTGTCTTCATGAGAAAACTCGAGACTTGTTCAAAATTCTCGCACGTGGACTATAGGGTCTGATTTCCCATTGCATTTGTTGTATTTTGGAAATTCACAATTTGTGGGAAATGGTAGCATGTTTAATCTTCGATCAAAGGGGTAGGGACAAATATCTGGTAACAAGCATATTGTTGGAGTCCCTCCTTGCATATCCTATAGTTTTTGTTGAAGTTTTTGAATCTGAAGTGTTAGAATAGCCATTTGATCTGTATTAGGAATTTCAGTTTCAGTTTTCTTTGGGGTCCCTTTCAATTTATTAACATCAAAATCATTTGGTAACTTAACCCCTTGGTTGGCTAACATTAAAAGGTATTTCTCCCCATCCTTTGCAAAGACTTTTTCTAGGAATTTATGGAATTTGGGGTCTTGATTTGCTTGTTCGATTTCTTCTTTTGTTATCTCATCTGTTTCATTTTGAGAAATCTTATGAAAAGGATTTTCTTCTGGTTCAACCATATTATTTGAAGGTTCAAGTTCTTTGTCCCTAAGTTTTTTGTTTTTGGGACCTTGTTAAAACGGCCATACAAGTGACTAAGTTTGCTAAATTTTGATCACTATTTGGGAGTGCCAAGGAAATACCTAGGTCGAATAAAATAGTGAATTCTATTGATATAACCAAAGTGATAAAATTTGATACAAAGTGTATTGTTTCAAGATGAATGATAATGAACCTTGATGGGGAAACTCAACCTGATGATCAAATTTGGGTGTTGATGATGATGGGAACTTTTAGATATTTGATCAAAGTTTAGGTAAAGTGTTTCACTTGGATAAGTCAATTTTAATAAGTTTAAATTTGAAGGCACCTAAAGAATAAATCTGAACTTGTGAAAATTCTACAATTTTGGTTCCAATTGTGAAATGGTGAGAAATTTCCTTTTTAGACAAGATGTTTGAATCTTTGGAAAAGTCTTGGATTTTGGCAATAATAGAACGAATACAAGTTGGGGTTGTTCTTTGAAGCTTTTCTATAAAAATCGAAGAGCAATCTGTCCCTAAAGTCGTAAAGTGTGGCAAGAAATTTTTCACAATCATTTCGACTAAGAGTTATGGGTTTTGGTTTTTGAATTTTATTCTTTTGTGACATCATTGGATAGAGATCATTTTTAGACTCTTTTCAAGGCTGAAAATGACTCTGGACTAGAAATATGTTTGAATTTTGGTTTCAAAATGACAGACAAGAATTATATTTAGTTCTTTGTTTCTAGATTTTGGTGGATGCGTTTTTACAGAGGGTGGAAGCACTAAAAGGCAGAAGTGCCACAGAAAAGCTTGGATGCGCCACAAAAAATGGTCAATGCGCCAAATTTTTAGGTCAATGCACTGGAAAATGAGGTGGATGCACCATAATAGATGGTTGATGCACTGGAGAAATCAATGAAAGCACTACAGAAAGCACTAGAAGCACTGGACAGAGAATGGAACAATTTTTTATAGTTTGCTTAATTTTTCTGGTGTTTGGTCAGAGGACGGTTTATTCTAGATGATGTATTTTGAATCACGGTTTCTATAGTTTTTTCCAATGTGTAAATTTTTGTTGGAGGTTTTTTTTAAAACACTTTGACAAGCACAATCAAGCACAATGTACATTCCCTAGGGCTGTGATAGACTATATTCTCTTGGATTCCATGTGGGTTTTACCCCAACTGCACTTATCTTTAGCGAATGAATTTAGAAGCTTGGCCACACGGGATCCCCCTTACATTGCACTCTCTTCTCAGGTCAACCAAGCTTCTAGCCTCCATGAAACTCCCATGGAAAACTAATCATCTCTAGTAAAGACTGTGAGAATGTGGATGCCTTCACAATGATTGTTGTTGTACCAAGAGAATAGATAAAGGATTTGGCCAATTCTATGACTTTTCATTCTTAGGGGTTGATCCATCAAGGTGAGAGATCATTTCTTCCCTTCTCGTCGAAACCAACCACATGATATTGGCCTTTGTTCCAATATGCTCATTTATATCCCAACTAGAAATACTCTTGGCTTTAGAGTGTTACCAATTGAGTCATTCCCTTGGGTGAGTACTTTTTCCCCAAGGCAGGCCCTCTAGGATAAATAAAAGTGAGAATATATTTGTAGTTCAATCAATATTTATTCTGCATGAATAAAGAGAGAACCCACATTGTATGCCCTACTCACACTCGCAAATTAACAAGAATAGGTCTGGATTTTTGGTCACCTAGTTAAGGGGAGAGCATATGCCTACCATTCAAAACACACCACAAATAAATGAAAAGGAATGGATCTAGATTTTTGGTCACCCAATTAAGGGTAGAGCATATGCCTACCATTCAAAACACACCACAAATAAATGAAAAGGAATGGGTCTGAATTTTTGGTCACTGAGTTAAGGGGAGAGCATATGCCTACCATTCCAAACAAGCAGCAAACATGGTGTTATTTCCTTGTTACTTAATCTATGTTCCTAATTTAAACAAAAAGGAAAGACATAAAATCCAGCCCCTGCATCAAATTTATCAGTAGTTTATTGTAAATTTTCTTTGACAAGCATTCTAGAGTTTTAGCAAGGTCTTTGACAGTGTTTTATGATACCTGCATAATAGAAAAACAAACATTAGTTTTCATTCTCAAGAAAATTTTTACAGAAATAATTGAAAGTGCCATAACAATAAGAAAAAGTGCCAAAACAACAGAAGCACCACAGAATGAATTAGAAGTGCCAAAGAAACTGGCCAAAGCGCCACAGGAATTGGTCAAAGTGCCATAGAAACTCCCTGAAGCACCACAGAATGACTTTGATGCACCGGAGAAATTATTCAAAGCACTAGAACAGTTGGTGTAAGCACCAGAGGATCTTTCAGAAGCGCCAAATAATTCATCGTTTGCGCCAAAAAAATACTCGTCTGAGCCTGTAAAATAAACTTTCTAGAAAATATCAAAATAACAGGGGCTAGACCACACAGCGGGTGCCAATTTATGTGTATGAAAATATGTGTGCATTATATCAAAACAACACACAATTAGATGGAAAGTATTATAGTAAGTAAAACTAATTTAGATCAAAACACAATTTGATAACATAGTCCCTTAAAAACATTCCATCTTCCTCTAATCTCAAATTTCTTAGTAATTCATGCTCTCAGATCTTATTTGTGCACAAACCACTAAGATTTCATCTAAGAAACGAGTAGCCTATTTATTTATAATGCAGATTCGAAATCTATATCTACATGATTGAAAGATTCAACTAGATGAAATGATGGAGTGACATAGTAAATGAACTGTTGTATACAAAATGAATTGAAAGTAAGAAAATGTAGAATTAAGCTAATGATAGTGAGATGAAAATTGATACTACATGCTGAATCAAACTAGGAAATATCTAAGGGAGCCATGATTGTAAGAAAATTGATAAACTATCCTAAATGCTAAGCTGAAAATGCAAATGAAGCTCTTAAAAATCAAATGAAATCCTGTAGAGTGATGTTATGCAAATGTTCCTTATGAAAAAGTTGTAAATGGGCCCCAATTTATAGATTTTCCAAGGCATTGGATTAGTTGGCAACCATGAACGATTAAGATTTGATATGGAGAATTCAACAGAGGAGAATGAGAATGATGAAGAAAACAAGGTAAATGTTCCCTTTAATAAAACCATCTTGCCAAGTGTAAGAAGGAATCATTTGAATGAAGAAGCCATGTGTCTTGAAGGTGGTTAAATTTTTTAGAACAATTATCCAATTTAGAAAATAACAAAAATTATTTTCATGTGACACATGTGTAAGGAAATATTGGGAGCGCATCTCATAGAAACTCCAAACAGTAGTGCCTTCGGTAACTTTAATTTTGATTAGGTTGCGTCAAAGACACGTACTACTATGTCCTAAAGCGGAAACAGACATAGTTGTTCCCCACATTAATCCTTCTGAGAAAAACACATGTGAATTCAACAACAAGCAACAACACATATGAAAGATACTAAAGAAAATAGAACACAAAGATTTTACGTGGGGAAAACCCTGTCAGGTGAAAAACCCCACTCTCCAAAGTTTGAGCCATTGTATTATTCAGCAACAGAAAGTTACAATACAGTTTCAAGCTCTTAGCCTTTTAGAGATTACATCTTGTTCATTCTAGATACAACCGGTAGCAAACTATCCCTGAGAGATCAACCAAAGTAATTATGATCATGAGAGATTCCAGCAACTTAACTCTGCCTCTCAATCCTGTGCTTCGACCTCATGGCTTCAGCCTTTTGGCTAGCCACTCGGTCCTCTCTCTATCATTCTCTCTGGCTCTCGACTCTTACTATACTTTTACCAACACCTTTCTTTAGAACGTCCAATGCATACGTCTATCCATTCATTCTCTAAAGACTCTATAAAAATGTTCTTTTCCAACTATCAGATCAGAACTATCAATCATCTAGCTCAGCATCATTATCATCGAAGATGTTTCCACTTCCTCGGTTTAGCAAACTGTTCACGTTCTGCCTTCTCTTATAGGTCCAAATCACACCACGTAGGACGATCTTCCAACGGTCAACGGCGTTCAACCTTTTTTGGCATATTGGTGAGACACTAAAAGTGTCTCCCTGATGCCACAAAGTCTTCATATCGATATCAGTGAGAGTTTCCTCATCGGTAGGACTCATACCGAATTCCACAAGTCATATCGATCTCAACTTTTCCATCGGCAAGACTTTTTCATTCGCCAAGATGTTTCACCGAGTCTACTCAAGTTTCACCAAAGCAACCAATAGCTGGCAAGACATTCGTCTTTCACTAAGACCTCACATCGAGCAAACATGTCATATCGAGTTGGAAAGACTTACTACCTTCGCTGAGAGATCATACCAAGCCTTTATGTTATACCAAACACCGAGCAGTTGCCAAGAGTCATACCAATATCAGGTTTCCCATCAGCAAGACAATCACTCTTCCCCAAGACATCACACTGATGTCTTCAATTCATGCCAAGAAGAACACTCATCAGCAAGAATTATCGCTCTCACCAGGACATCCCACCGAGCCCTCATGTGTTACTTCGAGTGCATACAGTCAACGAGAGAAACAACCTATTTCCAAGACTTTATGCCAAAGTCTCCAGGTTACCCTAAGCCCACCTTTGACCAGGATTCATGCCGAACGCATCCCACACCATCGGTGAGACAAACGTCCATGGCCAAGACTTCATAGAAAATCCTTCAATTCATACCAATGTGTTCCACTGTCGGCGAGAGAAACAACCTTTGGCAAGACTTCTTACTGAGGTTTCCATGTTATCCTAAAACCACTGCTCACCAAGAGTCACACCAAATTGATGACCCCACATGCTGTCAGTGATACTTCTGATATTTGATGAGACATCATATCAAAATAAGCCTTTTGGCCAAGGGTCTCCCCAATGTCTTCAAGTGTTACATTGTCACCAAGACAATCCTTCATTGTTGATACTTCACACCGAGACCCTTAAGTTACTCCAAGTGTCCGTCGGTGAGACATAGCGACTGTCACCAAGAGATCTTCCCAAGCCCTTATTTCACTCTGAAGACTTCTATCAGTGAGACACTCATATCAGTAAGACTTCATATCGAAACGTAAACCTTTTAGCCAAGTCTCCCCAATATTCGATAACCACCATCAGTCGGTAAGAGATCTCTACTCAGCAAAGGGTTATAGCGAATGCACCAAGTCATACCAATAGGCTCCTTCGGTAGGACAGAAGCAAAGTCACAGCAACATGAGCAAAACACAAGGTTACTGAACTGCCAGTCGGCCAGACAATAGGAATATCACAGCGACCATGCTTTCTCAGAGGTTTTAGCCTATGAGATTTAGGCAACAATTCCAACAACATGATGAGTTGGAGGGTGAGGTGGAAGGTAGTTAGAGAAATATGTAGAAATGTGATGAAATTAAAATTTAAAAATTTGAATTAAATGAGAAGGGAAGTTAATTAAAATAAAACAAATTATTTAGATTTGTTCATTTTAATTAAATCATGAAGGGGGTGAATTAGAATAGAAGAATTAAGAAAATAGGAACTATGTAAATAAATTTGAAATTTATTTATATAGTAGAGGAATAAAGATTTTATTAATTAAATAATCGATATTTAATTAATATTCTCCAAACCAATTTTGGATGTATACAGTTACTATCTCTGAGCTCTTTCAATTGATGTAGCTTTTCTACATTTTACGAGGTAATAATTTAGCTTATTGCTAAGGGTTTTGAATCCTGCCACCTCTCTTCGAATGGGTATGAGGAGTTCACCTAGACCCTGTGAACCAATATCCTATACCTACAAGAACACAATAAACCAACACATTAATAAGGTCAAATGCAGGTTAGGATAGAGATTCCTCAAGAAATCCATTTGAATGCAAAAGAAAAGGAATAAAATGAAGAACACAACAAACTTAAAATAAAAGTATCAAATCATATTCTAACAAAAAGCAAACTCTTAATCTCTTGAGGGAGTTGGTGCCAATTTGATGTAAAAATTGACTCTTTCCCAACTCCAATGATGTGATGAAGATGATTGATTAAAGATGCATGCTTGCGGTGATAACTTCAATGGAGCTCCATGTTGAAAACCTACAAAAATCCTAACTGTGTTTGGATGAATTTGATGAAGGTTGCTATGAATTTGGGTATAGTAAGTTTACTCAAGTTGTGGATGATCAAATGAGGAATGAAGCCTCTTATTTATAGAATGTCAAGTTGAAGAGATGTCCAAAATGGAGCAATGTGGGACTAAGAATCAACAAATGGCAAGGTGCGACTTCTCAACATGTGAATGGATGGAAGATGTGCAAGTTTTGAAGAATGTGTCAATAAATGCATATATTTGAAATTTGAAATTGTTGAAATGACATGTAAGAGGGAAAGAAGATGCAATGTCGATTAGTATATTTTCTATGTCTACATTTTTCCCCTCTTTGAAGCAGTGCACTCATTGTGTTGGTTCAAAGAATAAACGATCTCAATCAAAAGCCAAAAAAAAATTGATTTTTTAAAAATTGCCTCACTGTTGCCCCGGCGAAGGAAATTATGGTAATATACTACCCCCTCGAGAGATTGGACAAAAAAAATTATTTTTTGGGTGATCTCGAGAAAAAAAAAGGAAAAGGTGCTTGATAGGTCCAAAAAGGCTTCGGTAGGTCAAAAAATGAGGTAAAACGCCAAAAAACGGTGTGAAATGACCTTCAAAAGGACAAAAATAGGATCAAGGGTTCAAAACCCTAGCAGGATGGCCGAATGGGGTCAAAAAACCCTAATTTTCAGGCTTAAATAGGCCTCAAAGGTCCACTTCCAATTCATTTTCACATTCAGCCTTAAGAGATTTCACGATTTGAGCCTTGATACCCTGACAATATGGCACAACAACTCTTGTTGCATATCTCCGACCGACATAGACGTACCAGCAACCTCCTAGCATTGGGGCACCAATATGTGATCCTTACTTGAGCTTCATTTTTCATTTTATGCATTCATTTATTGCATTTAGAACTAGGTCTCTCACAGCGGTGCTATATAGCGCCACTTAAATTTCAAACTAGACCACTTGGTCTTTTAAACTGGACCGCCATCATAGGATGGACAGCGGCAGTGGAGTTTGGAGTTTGGGAACATACTTCAAACTCTTACGCATTCATGAGATGGAACGCTAGATTTCAAACTCTGATGCCGCAGTGAACTTTAGAATTAGGATTTGGGACGCTAAAGCAAAGTGCACCGCCATGGTGCAGTTTGGGATTTGAAGATGCTAGAGTCGCTATTTGCAAATTTGAAACTACAACGCCTTCACAATTTGCAATGCTGGGCTAATTTCTTGAACACTCAGGATGACTTTTTCTAATGATTTTAACACGGTGAAATTTCCTAATGCAAGAGGTGGCAAGGGAGCTCTATTCTCATGAGCACATATCATGGGAGTTATTCAGCTACTTATGAGATCTGACTGAAAGGGATCAAGACCGACTTTGAGAGATGGGGCTATGGTACATTGCCTATGCAGCACCTGTGCGGACCCATCTTGGCATGATTTTTGCGCCTTCTGAGAGATGGCATAGTGAGACGTCATCCTTTCATCTTCCCACTAGCGAGGCCACCATTACCTTAGAGGATGTGTGGTGCATCCTTAGATTGTCAATACATTCTCAGCAAGTCATTTATGATATGGATGTCAGATGGGATGCTTGCCATGCAGTCCTGGCTATAGAGGACGTTATGTTTTGCAAGGGTCAGATAGAGCTAGATCGTCACTTGTTGCTCACGACACCCTTTCGACTAGTGATTGTTTCCATCATTTTAGGTCTTGTTGCTCTATATCAACAAGGCTAGTATTTCAGTCCTGGCTGGGGGCTTTGCTGGGAGCAGATGGTTCATGATAGGCCAGTTCATTTTGTGTGGGGCCCTATTCTTCTTGCCTCCCTTTACAAGGATTTACATGAGTATGCATATTTGGATGACAGGGCACTTGGTGTAGGTGTCACACTCCTTTATGTGTGGGCATGGGACCATATCTTCGTTCTTCAGCCGTGGGTTGATCCAATGTTAGTCAAGCCCAATGATCCAGTGGTTTGGCATTACAAGGGTGGTGTGTCCTTCACACACATAGGTGAGCACAAGATCCCTCACTAGAGGAGGGTCACTAATGAGATGAAAGTGTTCACATGGTGCCCATACCTTGGTCGGCCCAGATGGGTCGATGATGTACAGTAGTTGTTCTTTGCCAGCTAGGACTAGCTCATGTAGCGGCGAGAGCACACTATGATCAA
Source organism: Sequoia sempervirens (assembly GCA_007258455.2). NCBI lineage: Eukaryota > Viridiplantae > Streptophyta > Pinopsida > Cupressales > Cupressaceae > Sequoia > Sequoia sempervirens. The sequence continues at coordinate 573,242,719 of VDFB02271358.1, forward strand.
GAGGTATCTGTTGGGACGAGTTCAGCATCAATTTGGAGAGGTACAGGACAGGCCAAACAATGACTATGTGGCCATTTTTGCTTGTACAGTATCGCAGGGTGCCTGGGAGTGATACATTCCTACCCCTAAGGTAGTGGATAGTTTTAGGCAGCTGGTGACCTAGCCATGGGCGTATGATCAGGGGTCATAGATCTAGGAGTGACTTAGGCGTACAGAGATTGGTTTTGACCACATCTACATTTGACAGTTCCAAGTGCACCCTAAGTTCGATGAAGAGCCAGGGGGAGAGGGGCAGGTCAAGGATGAGGAGGTGGTGATCCTCCAGTAGGATAGCCAACATAGGACTAGCTAGCATAGGTCTGGCCAGCACAAGTCCATCCGACACAGGTTCAGATGGATCAGCCTCTTACTAATGTACACATGCAAGACCGAGATTAGGGGTCGAAGGGTGGACATGACGGGCACCAGGATTGGTTTGCCACACCACCATGAGCCAAAGGTGAGGACCAGCCTCACATGCAGCCTCCGCTAGTACATCCAGCAGGTCAGCCAAATCTGAGGGATGGGTTGATACTAAAATTGCAGGCCCAGGTCCAGGCCTTGACAACAAAGAGGGACCAAGCTCGTGTGGAGAGAAATCGGGCAATTTTATAGAGGCAAGCCACAAAGTTACAGGTGGCTATAGAGATGGGCTGTAGACAGCTGCTAGAGATTATGGCAGCTTCCTCCTCTCACAGCACAGTGCCTCTTCGCTCATACAGGGAGACCATCCAGGAGGCGGATTACTATCAATTGCTTTACCATCAGGTCATACCTAGACCAGCTCGGGCCCTAGATTATTCACAGTAGACCAGCCATAGACCGATAGAGGGTCATGACAGAGGCGAGGGTAGCAGATAGGAGGGTTAGACCTCATTTTTTATCAAGATATTATTCTTTTGTGCCATATGGGCTCATTTTTTATAGCCCGTTGGGCCTTTTTGTACTCATTGACATACACACATGTATAGTGATCCAATTATTATTTTGTAATTTGACAGTTACTTGATGATATATATGAGATGATGATGTTGATGTGATGTGTCATGTACATCATTTATTTATTATGCATTTATGGATGGTTCTATTTCTATATGTGATGCAATAATGTTATGGTATTATGTGATGGATATATATATGGATGCATTTCTTTTTGATGATGTATGCGCTATGTGATGGTTATGTGACTAACAGATCTATATTATGCCTCTAATGAATCATGACATATGATATGCATTTGTGAAGATTATGGATATAATGGATTCATATGATATGGATGATAGATGATATGTATGTCTTTATGATAGTGCAATCTATATGATGATTTATGTATGTTGATGCAAATGTGATGATTTATGAAATGATTTCTTTTTCAATATATTTTTCAGTTATGATGGTGATGATGATGCAAATGCAGTGATCATGATATGTGGCTATGCAATGATGACTGTATGTGATTTTCCATGTATGATATGTACTTATGACAATGTTATATAATGATGTGATGTGATGTTATGCATGGAATGAGATGTTATGCCCAATGGTATGGAGATGATGATTTATGGTGTATATGCAAAAATGATATGTGAGTAATGACCTTATGATGTATATGTGATGGCATAATGAATGATTTTATGAGATGTTTTATATGATTATGGATGGATGTATGCACTTAATGCAATGGATTGTTTATGCTTCATTTAACTGTGCACTTGATGGTTATAATGATATGGGGTGATTTATGAAATGTTTATGTAAAATGATTGCAATGTGGTGATTTATGATATGTTCTATTATGATATGGATGATGGATAATATGCGTGTTTATAATGATGTATGCTTTATGCAAATGGATGCAAATTCTTAATCTATTTATGTGATGCGATGGTGGTTATATGATTATCTAATGGGTGATGTGATGGATTATTTATGTTTTCTGTAATTACATAAGAGATAGTTATATGCAAATGTGTATGTAATGTTTTGATTATGAGATGCTTAGAATAAAAAATCTATATTATATGCATATGAGATGATCAAATTTTTCTATATGATATGCATTATGCTGAAGATTTTGTGGATGCAAGATTAATGATGGTGGTGATTAACTATCATAGTACCCTGTTAGCGTGAAAAGTGGGAAGGAATGAAAGAAAGAAGAGATTTTAACAAGACAAAAGATGATGATGATGATGAATATCTGTCATCGAGTTGGGATTTTCAAAGGGCCAATTATCTTATGTTTGATAACACACATAAATATGATGCATCAAGGTATTAAGAACCAGGATGACGTTGTATCTAGTGTGATGGACTTTGACTCGACAATCAAATAGGAGTATCCTTGTTCACACCTGACATATGGAAACTTTACTAGGATGCATTTTAGGTATTTCACATATCTCGGACCAAAACATAGGAAGGCAATCCTTCCTATGTGGTCAACAAGATATCTAAAACACCCTCTGTACATACCTAAATAAAGCAAGTATGTGCCAAGTTATTTTACAAGAAATTCCAACAAGTGTAACAGATAAAAAGATAATGATTGTTACCCCATTCCTATCTCTCTAAATCCCTTCGTTTGGGGACATCATTAAGAGGTCCTTGGAATGAGCATAATAAGATAAATCAAAAGACAAAGATACAGTAAACAAACAAGTTGATGTTCTTCAATACCACTAGCCAAGACTAAACTATGGTGATGTTTGATGTTGATGTCCATTGTAGGAAGGATGAATCCTAGGACATGATGATATCAAATGATTTGATATGGGACCGATTGGATGATAGGCTATTGACACAAAGAGTTGACCAACTTACTTACGTACTAACCTAGATTTTGAGATTTTGACATTTTGCGTTTTCACTTTTTTAACCTACTAGACTTGTTTCTGATTGTTTCACCAAAGGTTGAGGATGATGATCGTTTATTGTGAGTAATGTTTATTGTAGGTGAAAGCAAGATGAGAAGGATGGATTTTTTTTTCAAATATTTGGATGTTTTTTATGTTTCTGAAATGTTTTGAGGCTATTTTTGGTATTTTTCGATATTTTGGGAATTTTCCAATGTTTTGAGGTTTTCTGAGATTTTGACCAAGAGACTAACGTAAAGACCTATCCTAGGGGCCTTGGGGGCTAATCAACAGATTATCCTTTCCTACGTTATAGACGTGGATACCACGTAGTTCGAATGATGACTTGACTGATTTACAAATGAAGATATACATGATGAAATGTCAGTTTATTATGACAAACTCCTAAAGGACGGACCTAAGTGTCTCGGGGGATAATCAAAGATCAATCTTTCCTACGTTCAAGGCTCAAAGACCCATAGTTCGACAAGATGACTCTATTTTTTGAATTTTTGACTTTTTGACCTGTTTTGGGATTTTGATATGTTTTGAATGTTTTTGGATTTTTATGATTTTCTGATGTTTTTGGATTTTTTGATTTTCTAATGTTTTTGGATTTTTTGATTTTCTGATGTTTTTAGATTTTCTAATTTTCTAATGTTTTTGGATTTTCTGATTTTTTGACTTCAAGAATATACACGAATTTGATTTGATGGGAACATGCCTCTAGCGTGATGCAATAGACTACTCCGATAAAGATAGGACAAATTGACCTTGGGAATGAGCTAAGTAGTACTAGGAGAGATCATGATACGAACACAGAACCAAGCTATGATGCAGATGTAGATGGGTGATGGATGAAGATCTGAATGCAATAGATGATGGAAACATAATGGATGGATGATGCAAAATGAGCCGTGAAGATCTTGGTGGATGGAAAGTGCTTTTTTACACAAGGCACCTATTTTCTAGGTTTTCACCAAGGTACTTGTCCAAAGCGCCACCAAAGTGGTTTTCACTACAGGACGATTTTTCTCTTTACTATTTTTTATCATTTTTCTGATTTTTGGGAATTTTTTGATTTTTTTTTTGTCACCAAGACGCCTGTTTGCCAAGTTTTCACCAAGGTAACCATTTTTTTAGGACATTTTCTGATTTTTTGATTTTTTGGTTCTATACCTTGCAAGATTAGGCATAAAAAATTTTGAGATGGGAGTTATTCATGGGCTCCTACAGAGGTTCCCCTTCAAGTGTTGATAACTGATATGCCCCTGACTTATAGCTTGTTGTGATAACAAATGGTCCTAACCAATTGGGTTCAAATTTTCTTTGTTGTTTGGATTTAGGATGTTCTTTTGATTCTCTTTTAGTACTAGTTCTCCAACTTGGAAAGTCTTGCTTCTGATTTTCTTGTTATAGCTCATCTTGAGTCTGTTTTGATAGACTTGCAAAAGATTTAAAGCATCTATACACTGCTCATCTAGTAGCTCTAGCTCATTCAGTTTTGATACTCGGTATTCTTCATCTATGATGACGTTTTGCAGTGATATTCTTAGTGATGGGAGCTCGATCTCAATGGGCAGTATGGCTTCTGATCCATAGACAGGGAGAAGGGAATGGCACCAATGGGCATGCAGATGCTATTTCGATAGGCCCAAAGGGTTGGATTGAGCTACAGATACCAATCACGACCTGTGACATTGACTGTTTTCTTGAGGATCTTTAAAATGGTTTTATTTGTGGCTTCTGCTTGGCCATTTCCTTGGGGATATTATGGGGTGGAGAAGCGATGTTGGATTTTGAATTTTTCTCAAAGGTCGTGAACATCTTGATTCTTGAATGGTGTTCCATTATCTGAGATAATAGCTTGGGGAACACCGTATTGGCATATGAGAGTTCAGGATGAACTTTGATATCTGCTTCCCCATTATGTAGGTCATTGGTATGGCTTCGACCCACTTGGTAAAGTACTCAATGGTGGTTATGATGAACTTATGGCCATTAGATAAAGTGGGAGTGATTTTCTGATGAAATCAAGCCCCCACTGTGAGAAGGGCCATGGTGTAACAATAGGATGGAGCACTTGAGTTGAAGCATAGATGAGGTCCCCATGTTGTTGACATTGTAGACACCTTATGATGTAGTCATGTGCCTCTCTTACCATTGTAGGCCAATAATACCCCACCCTCAGCAGTTTCTTGGCCAAGGTCATTCCACTTGAGTGTGAACCACAAATCTCGTTATGCACCTTAGTTAAAGCATTCAACGCTTTGTCAGTATTAAGGTAGTGTAATAAGGTTCCCTCTATGCTTTTACAATATAATGTATTTCCGAGGATGACAAACCTAGAGGATTTTTTAATAAAAGTTATTTTTAAGCTTGAGGGTAAGTCAGCGGGTAAGACACCTATTCGTAGGTAGGTATAAATGTCATGATACCAGGGATCTCCAAGACCAACGATTTCGCACATAAATTATAACTCTAGTACCTCAAATGCAGGAATGAGAAGTTGCTCTACCAAGAATTCATGTTTTAGGATGTTATGATGGATTTCTAGTAAGGATCCAATTGTTTCCATGGTGTCTGCAACTATGTTGTTAGCTCTAGGAATTTGCTCAAATGTGATCTCGATGAAGGATTCTTTGAGAGTCTCCACCAGTTTCTTATATGGAGTGAGATTATCATCCTTAGTCTGGTATTCACCATTCACTTGGTTTATTATCAACTGGGAGTCTTCATATACTTTGAGGGTCATGATGTGCCACTACACTGCTATTCTAAGGCCTATGGTTAAAGCCTCATATTCTGCAATATTGTTGGTGTAGGGGAATGCCAATTTATATGATCTAGGTATGAAGTCCCCCTGTGGTGTGATGAAAAAGACACTAGCACCTAATCCATGTTGCGTGTATGAGCCATCAAAATAAAGTTTCCAGTGATCGGCTATGCTAAGGTTGAAGATGGATTCATCTGGAAACTCTTATATAAGTGGATTCTCTGAATAGATTGGTGCTTCTACAAGTTGATATGCTATGACTTGACCTTTGATTGCTTTCCACTCCACATATTCAATGTCATACTCTGATAGTGTCATAACCCATTTATCCATTCTTCTAGTGAGTATTGCCTTTGACAATAAGTACTTGAAGGGATCAATCTTGGCGATGAGTTTTATTTTGTGTGCCAACATGTAATGTTTGATTTTTTGTGAGGAAAACACTACTGCTAGACATGCTTTTTCAATGGATGAGTAGTTTAACTCATGACCAACCATTGTTCTACTGATATAATAGATGGCCCTTTTTCTCCCATTTTCATCGTGTTGAGCTAGAAGAGCACTAAGGGTTGTTGTTGTAGCTGACACATAGAGAATTAATGGATTTCTTGGGATTGATGGCATGATGACTGGTGGTGTAAGCAAATATTCTTTGATCTTATTAAAGGCTTCTTCACACTTGTTATCCCACTTGTACGCTACTCCCTTGTGAAGTAGGTGAGAGTATGGATTTTGTTTATCTGCCAGTTGTGCTATGAACCTTCGGATGGACTGAAGCCTGCCTTGGAGACCTCTCAATTGTTTCAATTTTTTTGGTGCCTCCATCTCAAGGATTACTTTTACCTTAGAAGGGTCTACCTCAATAACTCTCATTGATACTATGTATCCTAGCAACTTTCCTGATTGTATGCCAAAGACACACTTCTTTGGATTTAATCGGACCTTGTATTCCTCTAGCCTATCAAAAATGGCACTTAAGGTTGTTATGTGATTCTTCCTCTTTCCCGATTAACATCATTGACATAATATTCAACATTTTTATGGATCATGTCATGGAATATTAACATCATGGCTCTTTGGTATGTTTCTCCTGTGTTCTTCAAGCCGAATGGAATCATATTCCAATAGTAAGTCCCCCATGGACAAGTGAAAGTCATTTTGTGTTGGTCTTCTTTAGCAATCATTATCTGGTTGCATTCTGAGAAGTCATCCATCAGGGAAAGCATTTTTTGTCCTGTTGTCATGTCTACGATCATGTCAATGTTGGGCAATGGGAAATTTTCTTTTGGACATGCTTTGTTCAAGTCCCTGAAATTTGTGCAGATTCTGATGCCTCCATCGGGTTTTGAGACAGGAACTAGGTTTGACACCCATTCTGGATAGTCTATTGGCCTAATGAATCCTGCGTCTAATAGCTTCTTTAGTTCCATTTTGACTAGCAAGGTCATCTGAGGGTGCATTTTCCTAAGTTTTTGTCAGACAGGCTTTGCTTCAGGGTAAATGGCTAGATGATGAACTAAATTTTTTGGATCAAGCCCTAGCATGTCAGCATAGGTCCATGCAAAATTAACTTGTCTTTCTCTTAAGAAGGCTGCTAGGAGCTCTTGTTCCCCTAATAGTAATGACTCTGCATAGAATGTGATGTGCAGGGTCTCCTCTGTTCCTAGATTAATTGGATTGCACTTTTTGGCTAGGACCACTAATTTTTCCTAATGGAGAGCTCTAAAAGGAAGATTGAATCCCCCATCCTCAGGCACCTCAGAGAGGTTTTCACCGTTGGATGCATCCTTTCTTTTTACTTTTTTTGGGTCGAAGAGTGCCACAGTGTGGTTTTCACTCAAGTACCTAGAGATTATTCTCATTTTTTCGCTTTTGCAACTAAGGGATTCAATTATTTCCCCATAGTAGGCCTGTGTATCTAACTCAATGATGAATCTTTCTTTGTGATCCCCACACAGAATATTATCCCATAGTCCCATGAATTCTAAGAGTGCCTCATCATTTTTGAATGTGTCAAGAAATTGTGGTCCTCGTTGGTCATAATCGATGAGTTGTGGGTAGACTAGACGGATTTCATGGTTTTGGTTTTTAGACTCATAAGATAGGGTAGTAATCATGAGAAGGGTAATATCCTCAAAGAGCCTAGGTATGTTGGTTATGGGATCCTCATCATCACTACTACTACAAACATCAATTATGTCAAAAGTGAAATTATCTAAGATGCGGGTAGTGGATATAGGTAAGCGAAGTTCAACTGGTGTTGGTTCACGAGGATTCTTGACTACACTAGGGGACCTCATCCACGTATGGTTATACTTGGAGGGGTACATCCGAGGCCAATATTTCTCATTTGTGTCTCAGGAATGAGGGGTATTATAAGCCCATTGTCATTTTTCCCAAGTCTTTGGTTTCTGTCATAGCCCATTGCGAGCATCATTTGCAAACCTTTTCTTTTGTCATCCATTGGTACATTAGTTGTTGGTTTATCATCTTGATATAGGAGATGAGATGGGTCCTCCTCTATGACTTCTCGGCCGAGATCCCCCCAACTTCTGACATTGGGATATTCAGGGGATATTTGGGAAGTGGAGGCTTGATTTGACTACGGACGTCCTCGTGATCTAGGAGATTGTGGTAACTCTCCTATGACAAAGGCATTTTTGGGAATCACATAGTTTCCGCAACCGTTCTCCTAGATAATGACTTTTATATCAAATATGGTGGGGATGGTGGGAATGGCGGGTGTCTCTATCGTAGAGTTGGAGGTGAGAGTGGTTGGATCAATGTACGGTGTTGATGGGCCTTCATCATTTTTAGGTATTTGAGGTATTTTGTAGTATTTTGCCTCAAGGTTCTTGCAGTAGGAGAATGGTTCAGGATCTCCATGGATGGTGACCTCTTGTCCTTCATATGTGAATTTGACACATTGATAGAAGGTTGATGCTACTGGTTGCATTACATGAATCCATGGACATCCAAGGAGAATGTTATAAGGCAAGTCGAGATCTAGGACCTGACAGATGGTTTCCATGATAGTTGGCCCTACTTGAATAGGGATTTGGATTGTGCCTTGGGACAATCTTTCTTGATCATCATATGCTTTGATTGTAATTCCTTTTCTTTTTTCGATGGAATCCTCTGAGATTTTTAGGTTCTTAATGAGCTTGAGGGAACAAATATTCAAGCCTGCACCTCCATCCACCAAGACTCGCTTGACTTTATTTCTCTGTAGTAGGACCTCTAAATGGAGTGCATAGTTATGAGATGGTTGAGTGGGAAAATCTTGGTTGGAGAATGTAAGGAGATTCACGGTAATGATGTTTCTAACCATAGCTTGGAATTTTTTTGCATCAAGATCCGTGGGGACGATGGATGAAGCCAATGCTTCCTAAAGGATTTTCTTGTGGGCGGATGAGATTTTTAATAACTCCATGATGGAGGATTTTACTAGGGTTCTTTTTAGCTAATCAAGGACATTGTAACCATTGGGAACAGATCTGGGTGCAGGTACTCTGTTTGGCTGGGATGATCCTACGATGGTAATTTTTTCGCCTCTTGTGGTGACTCCACAATCAACATGGGCTCCTTTGATGGTGATGGTAGCGCAGTAGTCATCTAGGGATACGACAACATGGTCGTACACATGATTCACGTTCTTGAAGGTGCCTTTCCCCTAATCAGTGTTATTGTTCCCTTTATTGTTATGGTTAGGCATTGGATTCATGTATATTTTGAGATTCTGATTTTCATTGTACCAAGGAGGTTTTACATCTGGTTCTTGGTAGTTCTCATAGGTGGGAGCCTTGATCAAATTTTCATTTATTAGTTTCTTCATAATGACTTTGAGTGGTTCCCCAAGAGCGGTGTACTTTCGCTTGGTGAAATTCTTGTTTCACTGGGGCGGTCCCCTTTGATCATTGACGTTATTGATTGCTTGATTGTTTGGTTGTTGTGTTGTGTTTTCTTGATGGTTGTTTTGATGATGGTTTTGGATTTTTTGTTGTGGTGCGGGTATGTTTTTCCGAGGGGCACTAATGACAACTTTTGCATCAACGACACCATCGTTGGTAACATTTTTGTTTCTTTCCCAAGTGTGAGGTTTGTTGTTATAACTTGTAGATGGGCGGTTGTTCTATTGTTCAGGATATGAAGTTGATCCTCTAGGTTGTTCCATAAGGGCTCATTCGATGTTGAGCACCTTGGAAATTATCTAATCATACGTAGTGATCCCTTGGACTTTGAGGTGGAAGGCTAAGAGGCTGTCAAGGTTGGATATGATAGTGCACACTTGTTCCTCGGGCATGACCCATTTGCTCCAATTGACCTTGGATCGCCATCGTTGTAGAAATGAAGCAAATGATTCATTCTTACCTTGTTTTAGAGTTGAGAGTTCCTCTAATTGACATCCATGGCATTATTGCATGCATAGTTTTTGATGAATGTGCCTATGATTTCTTGGAATGTCTTGATTCTTGTAGGTAAGCGAGAGAACCATTCCATGGCATGGCCAACCAAGCTCCTAGGAAATAGCCGCATCAGATAGGTATTGTCATACACAACTTCCATGCAATGAACCTGGAATTCCCTGATGTGATCTTCAGGGTTTCCCATCCCACGGTACTTGTCAAACTTGGGGATCTCAAATCCCTTTGGGAATGGTTTCATCACAAGGATCCTATAAAATGGATAAGGACATAAGTTGCTAGATGTTTTTGTGGTTCGCCCTGATTGAAGATCGAGCACTTGTTGTGAGAGTAATTTGATTTTTGTTGCGGCATAATTTTGCAGATCAGTAGGTGGAATGAAAGTGTTCTAAGGTGGTTCTCTTGTTGATGGGATGGGTGGATTGGTGTATGTGTTGATTGGTGATATTTGCATATTCTGTTGAGCCATGTATGCTTGTACTTGTTGTATCAACAACGCTTGTTGTTGGTCTTGTTGCTAATGTTCCAAGATTGCTTGTTGTTGAGCTACTAATTGGGTTGCTTCCTACTATTCTTGCTATTGCTTTAGTGTTTGTTGATATGCTTATTGTTGTGTTGCGTGTTGTTGTGCAAGATACTATGCTTGTGCTTGTGCTTGTTGTGCTTGATATTTGGCTTGAGCTTGAGCATGTACTTGAGCTTGTGCTTAGGCTTGTGTCGCTTGTGCTTGAGCTTGAGATTTTTCTTGGGCTTGTGTCACTTGTGCTTGAGCTTGTGCTTGTGCATGTGTTTGTGCATGTGCTTGTGCCTATGCTTGAGCTTGTGCTTGTGCATGTGCTTGTGCCTATGCTTGAGCTTGTGCTTGTTGTTGTTGTAGCAATAAGATTTGGGATTGAGCAGCCTATTGTGCTAGTTGTTCTTGTAATGCGGCTTGGGATTGTGTAGCCTGTTGTGCTTGTAATGTGGCTTGGGATACTTGAGTAGCTTGAGTAGCTTGCTAAGCAGCTAGTTGCATGGCTTGTTATTTTTGTACTTGCAGGGAGGCCTTTTGATAGGTAGCTTGTTGAGTGATTTGCAACGCCATACTGTATTGGCTTGATGTATTGGAGCTTGGTGGTGGTGGTGGTGGTGGTGGGTTTGGAATGGTGCTTGTTATGGTGGTGAGAGGTGTTGTCATGTTGATGATTAGGTTTTGAGTGGTGGATGGTGCAATCAATGTGGTTAGTCCTTGAGAGATCATATTTTGAGATGTTAGGGGGTGGCTGATGATGTGATGGTGGTGGTATGTGTTATCAAGGTAGTTTCCATTTGTTGTTGTGATGTTGATGACAAGTTTTAAGAGTTTAGTGTGATGCTTTGATTGATTTTTGGGATGTTGGTTTGATTTTGATTGATATTTGGTAAAGGGGGAAGCCCTAAGCCAAGAAGTGGTGTGGATGATGATGGAAATGGTGGAAGTGGTGAAAACATGAGGGATGTGATCTCTTAATGAAATGGTGTAGTGTCAAAAATGCCTCCTAGTTTGAACATGTCACCTTCTCCTTGCTAGGTTATTGGGAGAGAGGTTTGGGGTGTTGCACAAAAGAATGATGATGATGGATCATTGGGATCGTGGAAAGTGAGAGGGACATATGTATGTAATGGATTTTAGGGTATGGTGTTTGCATCCAAGTCTTGATTATTGACAAGGGGGTGTTTTTGTAAGGAATTGAGAAATGCACTTCCCTTGTTAACATTAGGTTGAGCTCGAGCAATGGATGATGTGATTTGTAGGTTGTTTTGAGTGATACTTTGGGATGGGGGTGTAGATGAGATGGGGAGTGTGGATGAAATTGGAGGCATGACCTCTAAGGATGGTTCCACTATAGTGCTCACATCAAAATCAGAAGGTAGTTTAGCCCCTTGTTTTGCTAATTTGAGCATGTATAGTGAAGGGTTGAGTCTCATCATGATATTTATAATCTTATGGTTCTCCGGATTTTGAATCATTTTGATGATTTCCTCATGTGACATTCCAAAGGGATTATTGGTAGGATCCTCTACTTCCTCTTGAGGGTTTTGTGATGATGTAGGAAAGTTGATTAGAGGATTCCTTGATTCAACGGGATTTGTTTCAAAAAACATTTGACTTAGGTCACTTGTAGTGGATGTTTCTTTGTTGGCTTCCATGTTCCTCTTGTGTTGAGATCTAGTTTGCACCATAAAATAGGGATCAATTTTGAAGAATAGGGAGATGAATCTCTAATTCTTTGGATTGATCTAATCTTAGGCACAAAAAGAGAAAATTTAGGATGTTTTTCAAGGATCAAAGGTGATATGATGGGGATGATGTAGAAGGATGGATGAAGTGGATGTTTTGAACTTTTGAGAAATCTTGAGGGAATGCTAGACTTTTTAGGACTTTCTGGATTTTTTTTAATTTTGAATTGACTTTGATTCGATTTTCAGTTTGCTTTGTTTTTGGATTTATGAACAAATAGACCCTGAGATGTTGGATGATTGTCTAAGGGGTAGAGTTTCTCAAAGGATGATAATTTGAATATGTGTAGGGGGAAGGATGCATCTACCCACACCTATTCAAACAAGATGATAATTTAACCAAGCATATGAAGAAGGATGCATCTACATATACCTAGCTAAACAAAATGGTTTGATAATTTGACTAAGAATATGTAAAAGCATGCATCTACACATACCTAGCCAAAGATGATTTGATGTTTTTGATTCAAATATTTCAAGGATTTTTCTTCAAGGATTTGATGATTTTTATTTTTTCCAAAAAGCCTAGCATGGAGGATAATTTCAAGATTTTTCAAAAGGTGATGGTGAGATGATTTTGGTTTGATGTTCAAGGATTAATGAAAAGGTTTGATTTTGATCCTAGAATGTACCTAAAAAGACACTTGTTTACTAGACCTCGGTATTGAAGAACATACAATACTTCTAAGGACCTCTATAAGCAAGAAGTGGTTCAAACTGAGCATACATTTCTGGATTGTTCAAAGGAATGAGTCTATAGAACCTTGTGAATTTTTTGCTTATTTTCATATGTTGCTTTTGATTGCACTTCCTAATGTATTTCTTGATGACTTTTCAAGTGTGACTCCTAAATTTTGAACTTTTTCTCATGGACTTTTGTTTTGGGATTTTAACTTTCTTGGAAATCATGAGGAACTAACACACATGTGAGACAATTTTGTTATCTTTGTTTAGTGATTTTGTTTTACCACAAACACTTCTTTGATTAGATTTTCAAACTAGATGTCCAATGTCCCAATTTCGTTGAATCCCACAAAGTATGTTATGTGGAATTTTGATGAAATCAAGGCAAGGGTTACCTATTGTTTAACTTTAGTAGGCAATTTGAGATGTAAATCAAAGTATTTAGAAACCTCTAAGGATAATATCCTAAGGTCAAGCAATAACACATGAATTTGGTCAATTGTATTTTCCTCCTAAAGGGTTTGAAATTTTGATGATGATGTTAAATGTTTGTTTCCAAATGTTTTTGAACCAAGCAAGTGTTTTGACTTACAAGCAATATAACATCCTAGCTCGATTGGTACGTTTTTCTTGGTGGGCTTGCCTCATGCCTTTTGTAGTAGAAGAGATGATTTTACATGCAACCAAGGAAAAAATATAAAGGTATGTTAAGAATGAAGTCTTAACCTCTATATTTTAACCAAGATTGGACATGGCAAGTAACTTCTTGGAATCTAAGTTCCAATGCACCACTTTGATAGACTCATTGGATGGACTGGTTGGCTACTAAAAACAAGGTTCTTAATGATGGTACATCAGGGACATGGCACCTTGTGAGCATCCAGCAAGCCACTAAAGGATTTAATCAATCCTACTAGGGGCGCTTATACTTTTTATGGTAGTACCCCATTCTGAAAGACACTATACAGCTAAAGCCTACATACCATGAGGACTTGACAATTTAGTCTTATCCATTTATATACCAGACCGAGTGAAAAATCGGTTGGAGTTGCCTTCAAGTTATCCTTTCGGATGTGTCTCTTAGGCAGGCCCCTCTAAAGGTAAACAATAGCGAGCAAGCACATTCGTAGTTCGATTGACCTTCGTTTAGAAACAAAGGGAGAATACACACAATATACCTAACTCATACTCGCAAGCTTTGTTTAATTTTAATAACCCAATTGAAATGTGAAGGCAATTACTTTATCCCAACCTAAGACCACCAGAAATCCTTTTGATTCTCAAGATCACCGTGAGGCATGAGAGAAGCGCATACATCTTTTCAATGGTGTTAGTTTGAGTAAGCGATCATGAAAAAAAAGTAGCACATGTTCTTTTTAATCCAACAAAGCAATAATGACTCCCTTTTATAGCACCAAATGAAGTGTGAGAATTTTCCTTGTTCAATTATTAGCCCCAAACAAAATCTAGTGAGTTTGTGTCCTAAAGTTCATTTTAAGCTCCTTTTGTAACAAGAATTTAAAAAGTTCTTTTTAGAGCCCAAAATGAAATTAGTAAGTCCTAACTACGAAAGATAGCAAATTTTTCCTTATGAGGAATAGTGAATCCTCTAAGAGTGTTGAACAAACACTAGAGTGTTTAAAAACACTTGGTATCATGAAATGAGGTCATCATGCTTCTTTTCCTCTTCACCTTTGATCAATCCAACCTACAATAAAATCAATTAGATTCTACAAAAATAGAAGTCAAGAAAGCATAAAATAGACCAAATAACTAGATTTTGATAAAAAAACACGTGTTAAAAATAAATTTTCACTTTCTACTTCCCTCCAGCAGTGCAATCCACGAAGGCGTCACAATTTGAAAACACTAGTGGTGTTGTATAGTTTCCCTTACCAATCAGTGTCGTTCTGCAACCAAACCAGTGAGCATGAAGGCATCGCTATTCTGGTCAATAGTGCAATTTGAATTTTGAAAAGATTCCATCGAGCCGGAAAGATTCAACGGTTCTATTTGAAAATTTGAATTTTGGGCAGGAAGTTGGGAGCATCGTAGTTTGAAGTTTACAGTGGTGTGATATGGTGATGCTGAGCTTCCAATTATGGAGTTTCCTATAGAGACACAAAAAATGTGAAAAAGCACGAAATTTTCTCAAAAAATGTGATTTGATCTTCTGGTTCGCCTTCCTTCTAGCGCCAAAATGTGAACCATTTTCCTATACCTAGAAGAACACAATAAACCAACACATTAATAAGGTCAAATGCAAGTTAGGATAGAGATTCCTCAAGAAATCCATTTGAATGCATAAGAAAAGGAATAAAATGAAGAACACAACAAACTTAAAACAAAGGTATCAAATCCTATTCTAACACAAAGAAAACTCTTAATCTCTTGACAGATTTGGTGCCAATTTGATGTGAAAATTGGCCCTTTCCCAACTCCAATTATGTGATGAAGATGATTGATGAAAGATGCATGGTTGTGGTGATAACTTCAATGGAGCTCCATGTTGAAAACCTACAAAAAGCCTAACTGTGTTTGGATGAATTTGATGAAGGTTGTTATGAATTTGAGTATAGTAAGTTTACTCAAGTTGTGGATGATCAAATGAGGAATGAAGCCTCTTATTTATAGAATGTCAAGTTGAAGAGATGTCCAAAATGGAGCAATTGTGGGACTAAGAATCAACAAATGGCAAGGTGCCACTTGTCAACATGTGAATGGATGGAGGATGTGCAAGTTTTGAAGAATGTGCCAATAAATGCATATATTTGAAATTTGAAATTGTTGAAATGACATGTAAGAGGGAAAGAAGGTGCAATGTCCATCAGTACATTTTCTATGTCTAAAGACCCTTTTAAATTTAAGTATATGCAATGCATCATTCTACTTATGAATGGTTTCTTCTTTAGCGGTTGAACACTTTCAAGACATTATAAAATATTCTTCTTCTCCAACCACAGATGGGATTCTATCTACAAGGATTTGATGTGACCTTCTTTGAATGAATCATTTGTAATATTATTTTGATTATCTCTTCTCTTCCCAATCTCACTTGTATTGGCAGGTTTTCAATTTGTAATTCCTATGGTTCAAGCCCTGCGTCGCAGGATTTTGTTATGTATTCAAATCTATATATCAATAAAATGTTTAGTGGCTTGCCACTTTCAAAAAAAATAACAAAACCATGTGTGTCCTTTGGGAACCCAGAAAAACCACTATGCAGAAGCTTCAACTACCTACCATGGATTTAGTACAAGAGAAGGGGATCAGAATACTTTGGTTGGAAGAGGACTCCTTGAATGTAATTAATTGCTTAAAGAGAGCTAGCCCTCCCTCTTGGACTATACAACATTTAATTGGGGATTCCATAGCTATCTTGGATACCTTTGAAGATTTCTATGTTTCTCATGTCTTTAGAGAGGCTAATAATTTAGATGATTACCTTGCTAGTATGGGGGTGGTTGTTCCTAGACATTGTGACTCTAACGATGTCCTACCCATTGATCAAACCATTGTAAATGATGAAAAAATTTCACATGTTTCAAACGATGGCTGGAGGGGTTCCTAGAAATAATTGCGTATTTATTTTGAAAAGACATATGTGTTTCCCTATTCACCTAGATTTTGATGGTAGAGATATGGGAAATCACCGGAGGCTTAGTTCAATGATGTCAACCAATATTGAGGCTATTAGGGTTACACGCTTTGTGGGTATTTTGTATCTCCTTATGCTTTACTACTTTCATTTTTTTCTAACGAATTTTCTTTCTACGAAAGTAACTCGGGTTTCTTGTGGGAAATTCAGAATGGGTGGTGATAAATGTAGAACCGATCCTGTAACCTATGATAAAACAAATGTGAGCGGCTTAGTTTGGTAGATTCTAGAGAGGGGAGGCATGACACCTTATATGTTGAAACTCCGTGGCTTTGATTCCCAAGTGTCACAAGAGTTCATTAATGGTTGGAAGAATAGGGTTTTGTGAATCTTTAGAGTGGAAATCAACATTACTAAGGATTTGATCACAGAGGTGTTTGGTCTTTCCATAAAAGGTACAAAGTTATATAGGGAAAGGTCAACCACAAAATTTGTTGTAAAATTCCTGAAAGGAAATGAGAGGTTGAAGTTTAAGAAGATGGGAGGAAAAGATTACGATAGATTACCATTGAAACCCATTTGGAGGTTGGTGGCTATGGATGTGATGAGGTAATTTATGTTGGATGGTAGGTTTTTTGTGATTTATGGATACCATTTTATGCTCCTAAGTCATTTTAAACATAATAGGATTGTTTCTTTCCCTTATTATCTGCTATTATCTCTAAATAATGGTATTCTGGACTACTACAAGAATTCAAGCAACCCCTATTTCCATGAGGGTTTAATGCTCCTGATTGTTGGGCATATCAAGGCCAATTACGTAATTGAGACTTCTAAATTACATAAAGGACATAAGGTCAAGGATAGCCTCTCTGATCTTGACATAGGGGTTGATTCAGAGAGTGATGAATGGGAGAGTATTGGGTCTAACTCCTTTGAGTACCCCCAAGATGATCTTGCTAAAAGGACCAAGAAAGAGGAATCATCTTCTTGGTCAAAGGGCTCTTATACTAATTTGGATTGGGAAGGGCAAGGTAAAGACTCTTCTAAAAATAAAAATCTAGTATGAAGAAGGCAGAGTCTCCTCCTTCAATTGGTGTTAAAATTACTGATTTGGAGTGAGAAGGGGAAGGTAAAGTCTCTTTGAAAAAGAAAAAAGTGACTATGAAAAAGGAAAACTCTCCTCCTCCAATTGGTGTTAAAAGAAGAATTTAGTTAGGGGACAATGGAATGAGGAAGGTGGGGAAGAGTGCCCCTATTTCGAGTAAAGGGAAGGAAAAAGTTGGCAAGGTTGTGGAGGATCTGTTGGGAGGCCTGGAGCACGTTCTTAAGGAGTCAGTGCAAAGGAAATGCAACAAAGATATCAATCCTGACAAGGTGATTAATCTAGAAGATGAGTCTTTGGATGCTAGTAAAGAGAAGATGGTCACCCAGGATGGGAAGTTTCATTTTGTTTCTAAAGCTCTCAAGTTGATGGATGGTAATGATGATGTTCACCTAGCAAGAGAGGGGATTGGTAATATTTTCTTGCTACTTAAGTGGCTTCTAAATGAATTTAAGAAACTTCATATGAAGATTGATTTTGTGACCTGATTTAATGTATTTCTTACATATAGTAAAAATTTCAAATTATTAATTGTCAAAAAGGTCAAAGTTATGCATGTTATCCTCAACAGATTTGTGGTTGATGTTGAAAAGTTAAAAATTGATCATGAATCCAAATTGGTAGCTCTTGAACAAAATTTTATAAAGATTCTTGAAGATGTTTCTAACCTGGTTACTGTGAGTCATGCGTCAATGAAGAATAGTGTGAAGGGATTGACAATGCTAAATGAAAAAGAAGCCAGACAATGGAATGGTAAGTTGTTGCTCGATGGGAAGGAGATGTTGGTCTTAGAGGATGTGGCCTTATTCAGTAATGTTGAGACTAGTAAGGAGGATGGTCCTTACATTTAGACTAGGAGTAAAATGAAGAAAGGTGGAATGGTTTCTACCAAAGATCTAAACGATGTGGTTAATATGCTTGAAAAATTTATTGCCAATGATGTGGAGGCTGTGAGAATCCTTAAGAATTTGTAGTAGTAGTTTTCTCTCTTTTTTTCTATGTTTTTGGTCTCATGCTTGTTGATTGTTTGTTGTTGGTTTAGCTAATGGTTGGTTTTTTGCTTGGGGGTTGTTGGGTTTCAATGCTTTTCTTTAATTAGCAACTTGCTTCTTTTTTACAGGGTTTCAAGACCCCTTCAAAACCTATTTTCCTGATCAAAATCAAAACCATGTGTGTGTATGATATAGAGAGATTTTTTTCTTTCTCCAAACAAATTGATAAATTAGACCTTAAGAGTCAAGCAACACAAATAAAATTTAGGATCAACCTAACTTGTCAAATGTGATAATCTTCACTCATCTCTTGTTGGTCTAATTCTAGAATAATTTTTTCATTTATGTTGGTTTGAATAAGGTTTCCTACCTAAATAATTCACTTAGTAGGTCATATTCACATGTTAAACTTACTTAGGTCCTAGGAATCTTTCTAGGAGTCTTAGGTGTAATGTGATCTTATCATTTCATTTAATACTTTTTCCTAGGTCATTTAATATCTGATGAGTTAGTTGTCACATGACATAGGATTAAAGCACTTTTCATGATCCTATCTAATCCTATGTCTCACCTTGGCTATATAACCAAGGGTCTCCCATACATTGTATAATGAGTTCTATTTTACATTATTGATAGGAATGCAGTTTATTCTTTTCATATTGATCTTCTCTCTTTATGCTTTATATTTGGCCTCTAGATCTTGGTGGCTATCTCCATATCCAACTCTTACAATTTATTTAATTTATGGATTGAGTAGATGAATAATATATGGAAAATATAGTTTCTACCTTAACTAAAGGTATCCCATGCATGTCTAATGTTAGATGGAGGATATTTACATGTATAAGTCTTTGTCTAAACAAAGAGGGGAGGAGTGCAACATAACTCATTTAGCATTTTTTGAGAAAGGTATAAATCCAAAATTACACTTCTATAAAGAGGAAGAACATATTTATCACAACATATATTTTTTATAGCATATATCCAAAGACATCAAGAGAATATACATTAAGAATGTCCTTAGGTACATTGTTAGCGACTAATTAACTAACTATTCAATATTTTTAAAACATAAAGATAAATATTGTTTTAAACTTATTTATAGTTGAGATCAAATAAAACACACCTTTCTTAGTCCTTAGGAACGTGATTCACTCTTGCATTGATAAACTTTAGGCTCAATTATTTTGATATTTAGATATTTTAGTTATGATGTACTAATTATTTTATATGTATACATTTTCAATGGTTAAGGGGAAACTAAAATGAAATATTGAAGGCGAAGCCCAAAGAGAAGAAATATTGGGTCCCCTTTTGAGAATTTTATAAATTTTATAAACTTTAATCGTGCTTCTAGAGGAAACCGAAGAAACATAGGGTGAGGCTTTGCAATTAGAAATGTAGATGGTAATTTTGTTCATGGAGATTCTGTTTTTTAAGGATAAAAGCACATAACATGACTCAAAGTGGGAAGTGTCAATGGTAGGCTAGGTGACAAAAACTTCCCAAGATATGTAAAAATTTATGGTAATAGGTGGTCTATAGTGGTAATAAGCCTTAAAATAAGTACTATTAAGAATTGGAAATTAAAATGTTATTTTGAAGAAGCTTTGGATAATGGATTAAATTTTTATCAACTCAAAAGATTGAGCATTGTAGGTGAGATTTGAATTTAGTAGCAATATTTTTTTCCAAACATGGTTTAGAAGAAGCTCCTATAAAACAACATATAGTGACATATCAATTTCTTAAGAAAGTTGGATCATTATTTGTCATGCATTCCAATCAAAAAAATAGATGGTAACTTAGTCTATGGAGGTTCCCTTTATTAGGAACAAAAACACATAGTGAGTAAAAGCAGGAAGTGTCAATAGTAGGCTTTGTGGTAATAGCTTCCCTAGATATGAAAAAATTGATGGTAGAAGGTGATTCTATGGTGGCAATAAGCAGTATCAAAAAGTACTAGTAAGAATTGGAAATTAAAATTTTATGTTAAAAAAGCTTTGGAGATTAGATTGAATTTTTATCAACTCAAAACTTTTAGCATTGTAGGAGAGATTTGAATTCAATAGCAATTTTTTGGCCAAACATGGTATAAATCAAGCTCTTATAACTGTTAACCTATTTTCTCCAAGTGGTCTAAAATAGGTTACATCAAATAGTTTTCTCAAAACAGAGATAAAGGGATGTTAAAAAAAAAGCCTTTAAAGGTTGGGGTTGATTAGATGTCTTTTAAGTCCATATTTTAAGATTTGTAAGTGTGTGCTCTGCTTGTAAAAGGACTCTTATCATGTGAAGATATTTAATTTCTTGACCTTATCAACTCCACGTTGCTCATGTTTGGAGGCAATTTGTTTTTTAGGGGGATTTCAACTTAAATAGAACAGGTCAAGCTATTAAGGTTTGATCATAATTTTGAGGTTTTGCCTGACTACTTCTATGAAAGTTTTTTTAAGGGACATAAGATAGAAAATCAAAGGAAGGAGGATTTAATTCTTGTGTTCCTTCCATGTGAGAGCTTACAAAGGAATGCGCCAATGAAAGGCAGCATGGAGATAAGTAGCAGTTTCAAGGGTTTTCTTTTAATGGGCATTGTGCAACTCTTTGATTTTGATCATGCAATACTTGATGATATTGGATTGCAGAGAGGAGCTTCATTTAAGTTTGTTGATATAGTCT
Source organism: Sequoia sempervirens (assembly GCA_007258455.2). NCBI lineage: Eukaryota > Viridiplantae > Streptophyta > Pinopsida > Cupressales > Cupressaceae > Sequoia > Sequoia sempervirens. Next base: position 573,264,130 of record VDFB02271358.1, read on the forward strand.
GCAAGGGTGCATTGTTACTCATAATATAGAGCTTACCACATTACAAACCCAAGCAATACAGTTGATGCCCTTAGTGTCCCTGTATATTGATGTCAAGGCTATGTTGTATCTAAGTTTCAGTTCAAGCCCATGATGTAGTTAACTTACATTTAGGATCTTTGTATACAGATGGACTACATGTTTTGGTTTTACCTTACAAAGTTTTATCCAAATATTAATGATCTTGGGGAAACCTTTGGAAAAGTAAAATGCCAATTTGAGAAGCAAATAGGGTGCATAATAGGATTTTCTAGACGTTTGAAAGACATCAATTTTTGGTTGTTAAGCATTTCATATTCACGTTTTAGGAGTGATTAGAAGGAAGGTATTTTTGAGTTTCAATAGCTCACGTAAAACCATTGAGGGCAGTTCACTCAGGGGGGAATGACTAGCAAGCATGGAAGCTTCTACCAGACTCCAACAACCATTTTGATCTTGTTTTGACAGAGGTAGTCATAATGATGTCAACATGTGTTTCTATGGGTCTTCTATAATATCTATTAGAAAGAATGAGTTTACGAATCCATGCCAGTCATGTAATGGACCCATTAAATTTTCTAGAGTTTGAAGGAATATCAACGTTCAGGTTTTGTCACAGACATGGAAAATGATACCAGCATTGGCAATGGTGATTCCTGAAGACGGTCTTTCCAAATGCATTGTAATAGAGGAGTATTGAACAAGATGTAGGTTGCAAGTTTAAAGAGCTTCTCAAATTAAAAGAAGAAATAGATGCTTGCTCTTTGAGACGTGGCAGTGGTTTTGGAATGAGTCGATTCAATAGTTCAGGTTCTGCTAAAGATGCAACAACAGTTGTAGACGTTTGTCGATAAGATGCATGTGGAAAATGTGATGATGTGTTTTGAGATATTCAAGGGAAACCTTTAGATAAGTCTGGTAGACATATGTTGTTGTGGGCATTGTAGTTATTGACATGTGTTGAAAAAGCGAGATAAAATAAATGAATCCTAGTGTGTATCGATTTCATAGTGGACTCGGTCCAGGATAGGGACACTAATGTGGAGAGTTGTCAAGATTCGAAAGAAGTCCAAGTTGAGTCCCCACATGGATTTAGGGTTCTGCGTAGATGGCGAATTATTAGAGTTTCTTTTTTACTAATCCTGGCAGGTTTCTCTATTGTGAAAGTGGTATGACAGAGGTTGTGTCTTGAGAACTCACAAGAATACAGTCTGGAGCCATGGAATAATGACTCAAACAAATATACACAGGTCAATCAAAAGGAGGAGGAATGGGACATTTTACCTGATTGATCTTCTTGGTGGAGCTACAATTTAGAAAGTGGAATAGACATATATGCAATGACCCCAATATTTTCATGGTCCAGGGGGTTACCAAGGGAACTACAAAAGGCAAATTCTCCAAAGAGAATCATGCACATGTATTCCTTAAAAGTGGCTAAGGATTTGTAGCAACACTTGGAGATTAATGCTATGAAGATTTCTAATTATGTGAGTGACAAATGTAATGGCTTTTAGATTCGTTTCTGTCGTGACTATTTTTGTGTAGATCTTCTAACCTTGAAGGCTAGACGTTTTTTCTATTTGCTGAGATCACGAGACATGTTCTTTTGGTTATTGCAGCTAATGGTTGTCTTCCTCCATCAAACTATCATTTCTTTCCTAAATCTTGTTGCATGTTGAATGGAGTTCTTTACCAGAGCTTTCCAGACATTAGGAGAGTAAAGGAAAAAGATATTGTGTTGTGAGATGTGTTGGGGAATTTTTCATTATGCACTGAGTATCCCTCATTATGCTCAAAATAAAGTTGTTGGCATAATGAAAGTTGTTTAAATATGTACAATTGATGCCCTCTACAAATGAGAGTTTTGATCATACAATGATGAAAGACTACTCTACAACAGTAAGGTAGAGGATACAGGATGTAGGGAAACTAGTCATCAAATGCCTTCAAAATCAGAAGTTTCTCATCTTTTTCACAATGAACATGATAAAGGAAATATATCAAAAGAATTCAAATGCCATGACAACTAAGAGAGCATTAAAGATTGTGTGGTAGACTTGCATGTGGATATCAAAGTTCAAATGGAAGATAGTCCTTGAAGATCAAGACTCTAGTAGCCCCACATTGGGCCATCAAAATATGCTAATGTTGTGAAGGGTCACCCAAAAAATGTAGAAATAAAGAATTATCTATAGAATTGAAGCATCTTGGGAGGAGATAGGAACAATTGGACAGTAAGAAAGGGGCAGAGTATCAAGAGCAAGACATAGACAACCATGATTTTTGTGAAAGTATTGATGAATAGGTGAAAGACAATGAAAAGAAAATGTCAAATGATGAAGGTAATATCTCAAGATCATGGGTATGAACAAGAAGGAAGGTAGTGTTAGTTCGCCATGAAGCAAGTGACGGCCTATTGTTTTATTATGAAAGCATGATAAACCTCTCCTTTCATCATGATGTTGATTCAAGATACTAGACACTCAAAGTTTTGTAGTCTACATGGTAGCGAGGAATGATACAAAAGACAGTCATGTAAAATAAAAGGCCTTAGCAAATGAATAATCATAGTCATCAAACAAGTCTTCATTGGCTTGTTGACTATGGAAAATTCAGTCACAAAATGGTGTAATGATGATTAAAAATTAAAGTTTGCACAGCCATGTAACCAAAGAGGGGGATAGATTCACTACAGAGACATGATTATTGTTTATAATGCATAATAGAAGCATGACAGTGTTAGGAAAAGGAGACAAAAACACAATCCTATGATGTGATAGTTAATGGAATGAACAAGAATTATGAAGTCACCTAAACATAGTCCAAAGAAAGAGTCAAGATAGATCCTTGAATAGGCAAAGATGGTGTTGAATGAATCAGTTAGGCCTTATCCTACGCTTTCAAGAAAGCCATTTCAACTAAAAGTTATTAGATACTCATGTCCTATCATTATGCATGTGACATTAGGGGAGTTCAAGGTAGTTGTAGAGATATAGGAAATGTGTCCTATATTTAAGAAGTGATTAGTTTGAAGAGTAATGACCAACAAGTGTCACACCCTGTCTTGTTGTTACTGATTAACTTTTACCTTCACATGTAAATAAGATGGTAAATGCAATCATGGTTTTGATATGGTTGCTAAAAGAATGAAATATTGAAATAGGTATTATGTGAAAGTGTTGATAAATTCTTTGAAAGATTAGTTATGTTTACATAGATGAAGAACATACATTGGTATATGAATATGCTACAGTTTAAGATGTATAAGGATTTATTATGAACGTCTTGTTAAAAGGCACAAGACAACTGAGAGGGGGGTGAAACAATTGTCACCAAATTCAAATTCAAAACTTTAAATACTTATTAGCTTCACAACCACACTGTTCTATTATTAGGTATGAACATGAAATGCAGATAACATAAAGTAAAATCAACATAATGAACACAAGATTTTGCATGGAAAACCCAATGATGGAAAAACCATGGTGAGGATTAACTCACAATATAAAGAGATAGAAAAACTGATTACAAAGGCTCACTACCTAGAAGAAGACTCAATGTCTAGATACAAAGGCTCACTACCTACAGAAAGGACTCATTGTCCAACAGGGAGGCTCACTACCTACTGATACAAAAGAAAACAAAAGATCCACCACAGCAATTAACACACATCTACAGCCTTGATCAAAAGATTGTTGAAACCTTTAGCTCACTACCTTTAGGAATCTAACACAATGAAGTATTGTTGCCTCAACTCACTTCCACACACTTCTACTCTTTTAATTTGTGTCTTACTTTGTTACTTTTTTCTCATACAATTCTTTGCAATTCGACTTGCATTTATACCATCTTCAACCTTAGAAACTTTATCTAAGGTTAGCCACATATGCCTCATTTCATAAATTCAAATTAGGTCAACAACTCAACATTCCCACAGTGGAAAGGAATGAGAGTGACCAATAAAAATACTTAACCAAGACCAAAAATAATGTCTCGGATCAACCACACATTTTCGTAATTAAATTTAACTCTTCAAATGAAGTGTAAACACCAGGTCGGCCAAACCTAATGAAAACACAAATGAACATTGATGTACACACTTCCCAACAAGAAGATAACACACGGATGACGCAAAACACATCATTATGCATGAGAACACATCTCAGGTTCCTTTAGATACATCTGTAGCAAGTGCAACAATCTTCGAACACCGAACTCCTTCCATTAGTCCATCTGGACTGCGCAAACACATACAGTAACTTTGAAACTTGACTTCTGGATCACCAAACCACACACATCTTTTCCAAAACCAAGAGAACACCATTATAAGACACATTCCAGAATTGCAAGATCTGAAATAGAACAGCAGAGGACTGTAGAGCTAAAACATTTCTCCCAATCACAGAAAGCTAACTCTGCCAAAACGGTTCACACATCAGTGAACATAGCTTTCACACTTCATCAAACCTAAAGCTAAAAATTAGTAGATATCATCATCAGATCATCAAAAAACAACCCTTCAGATCCACACAAGCATAGGATCAACATAGGAGAAATGTGAAGCACATACCAGAGCACATTCTGAACACATTCATAACTCTAACTTCTCTCTTTATTAATTTTCTCAAAAGCACTTGGAAACTCATCAATTCAGCACATCTGCAACATCATAAGGATAGCTCCATATACTCACAACATCTCAATAGTATCTCAACTATACATGCATGATCTGCAATAAACTGAACAATGTTGACATCAATGACAACACCATCAAATATGCTCATACTTGCAACAGTCTCCCCCTTTGTCATTAATGGCAACACATGAAGTGAAAGAAAAAAAACATCAAAGACAACATCTTGCACAATATTCCGAGAGGACACCTTTTCTTCCTTTTCTTACTATTTTTCACATGACTTTCTCTCCCCCTTTGACATCAATGGCAAAGATCAAAAACTCTGATCACTCCCCCTTAGGAGTGCACCCATTCAACTCATACTGCAACAATGAAAACCTTTTCTACTCCCCCTGCGGAGTAGACCCATTCATCAATCTAGATAAATGAAGAATATGTGAATTCACTGGACTGATGCACCTTCATGTGCACCTAGTTCAAAGGGCCAATGACCCCCAACCTCTCCCTAAGATACTCAAAAGTATCCCTCGGAAGAGCCTTAGTACATATATCTACAATTTGTTTCTTTGTTGTCACATACTCCAACCTGACTTCATTCTCCAACACTTTTTCTCTCAAGAAATGATATCTGATAGATATGTGTTTTGTTCTTGAATGCATAACTAGATTCTTTGAAATGTTTATAGCACTTATGTTGTCACAGAAAATAGGAATAGGCTCATCACAAATTACTCCAATGTCTTTCAAATTTTGCTTCATCCACAAAACCTGTGTGTAGTAGGATGATGCAGCAATATATTCTACCTTTGTAGTGGATAAAGAAACTGAGTCTTGTTTCTTACTCAACCAAGAAATCAATCTTCCACTAAGAAAGAAAGCACCCCCACTGGTATTCTTTCGGTCATCCACACAACCAGCCCAATCTGCATCGGTATAAGCACTCAAGGTGAAATCAGCACCCTTAGGATACCATAATCCATAATCTGGTGTACCTTTAAGATATCTAAATATCTTCTTTACTGCTGTAACATGTGCATCTTTAGGATCTGCTTGAAATATGGCAACTAAACATATTGCATGCATAATATCTGTTCAGGTAGCAGTAAGATACAGCAGCCCACCAATCATAGATTTGTATTTGCTCTATTCAGTTTTAGCAGATTCATCGTCTTTACTCAGCTTACATCCAATCACCATAGGAGTACTAACCAGTTTGGAATCATCCATTCCAAACTTCTTCAACAACTCTTTCACATACTTAGATTGTGAAATGAATACCCCCTTATCAGTTTGATTTACTTGAATACTAAGAAAGAAATTCAACTCACCAATCATGGACATTTCAAATTGTTTTTTGCATTTCTTCTGCAAATATTTTACACATGCCTTCATTTCCACCAAAGATGATATCATCAACATATACTACCACTATTAACATTTTGTTACCTTTCACTTTGAAATAAATATTGTTGTCAGCAAAGCCTTTGTTGAATCCTTGCTTTGTCAGGTATCTATCCAATCTTGCATACCAAGCTCTGGGAGCTTGCTTCAGTCCATACAATGCCTTCTTCAACTTACAAACCATATCTGATTTGTCAGGTAACTGAAATCCTTCATGTTGTTGCATGTATACTTCTTCCTCCAATTCACCATTCAAAAATGTTGACTTGACATCCATCTGATATACTTTGAAATCCTTGTGGGCAGAAAATACCAAAAAATTTCTAATAGCTTCCATTCTAGCCACAAGGGAAAATGTTTCTTCAAAGTCAATGCCTTCAACTTGTGAGTATCCTTTTCATACAATCCTTTTCTTATTTCTTATAACTTCACCATTTTCATTCAACTTATTCCAAAACACCCATTTTGAACCAATTACATTCTTATTCATAGGTCTAGTAACTAATTCCCCTGTCTAATTATTTTCTATTTGTTGCAACTCTTCTTTCATAGGTCTCATCCAACCCTCATCTTCACATGCTTCACTCACAGACTTAGCTTCAATTTTAGAGAGTAAACACATATTTACCTCACCTGCTACTTTACTTCTTTTCTTCACACCTTCACTCTTATCTCCAATTATTTGTTCCTCTGGATGATTCTTCTGCACATACTTAGGAGTCTTAGAAACAGGTTATGGTTCATTCTCTTCTTCTTCTGTATTTTATTCTTCCTCTTCTTCTTCCTTCTCCTTATTCTCTTTAGATACTTTCCACAGATAGGATCATCAGGTTCAACTTCACTTATCATAATAATTTTGTGCATGTCTTCATCAACTTTCACATTAGCACTTTCAACAATCTTCCTCAATCTTTTATTGAAGCATCTATATGCTTTGTTGGTAGTAGAGTACCCAAGAAAAATTCCTTCATAACATCTAGCATCAAACTTTCCAAGATTTTCATCATCTCTTTTAATATAACATCTACTTCCAAATACAATGAAGTACTTCACAGTAGGAGTCTTACTAGTCCATAACTCAAAAGGAGTCTTTGTGATGTTGCCTCTAATCTGAACTCTATTAAGAACATAAACAGTAGTGTGTATTGCCTCTCTCCAGTACACATCCAATACATTTGATTCTTTCATCATGGTTCTTGTAGCTTCCTGTACCATCCGATTTTTCCTTTCAACTACCCCATTTTGTTGAGGATTCTCAGAGCATAAAACTATCTTTTTATGCCATGTTGCTCACAAAATGTAATAAACTCACTAGAAGTGAATTCTCCACCTCTATCAGATCTCATACATTTGATTCTCAAATTCACTTCATTTTCCACTCTTGATTTGAACACTTTAAACCTATCCAAAGCCTGATTCTTCTCTCTAAAAAAAGAAACCCATGTCATTCGAGAATAATCATCAATAAGGAGCATGAAATACCTATCACCATTCAGGCTTCCTATTCTAGTCGAACCACAGAGGTTAGTATGAATTAACTTCAGCATTCCGGTAGTAGATTGCTCTTTTCCCTTAAAGTTGCATCATGTATGTTTCCCTAAATGACAACTTCTACAAATAGTATTAGCAGGCTTTGTAATTCTAGGTAAACCTCGAACAACATCTCTTGAACTAATTCTGAATAGATTATCAAAGTTTGCATGTCCCATTCTCTGGTTCCATAACCAACTTTCATTGATTTGAGATACAAGGCACTGACCATCCACACCTTTAAGCTGATAGATGTTTCCATGAGTTCTCCTTCCGGCAGCAACCATATCTTTGGATCTTTCTCTGATCTCATAGGTATTATTCTGAAACACAAGTTTAAAACCTTTGCTACACATCTTTCCAACACTCAAAAGGTTATGCCTCAAACCCTTAACATAATATACATCATCAATATTGTGTATTCCATCAAAACTAATTGTACCTTTCCCAATAATTTTTTCTCTTGAATCATCACCAAACATGACCAACCCTCCATCATACTTTTCAAGTTTAGTAAACTTACTTTTATCACCGGTCATATGATTAGAACATCCACTATCAATCACCCAGTAATCTTCATCCTGCTTAGCATGAAAGGCAGTGACCATAGTACCTTCCATCCCATTCTTCTTATTTTCTAGAACATTCTTCCTTGCACATTTTCCAGGGTTAGCAGACACAAATTTATTCTCCAAAGCTAAAAATAAGCATTCATAATCATCACCCTCACAATCAGATTCCTCATCAAAGATTTCAGCTTCTTCTTTAACATAATACAACTTCTTATACTTCTTATCCTTTCTATCTTTATCTTTATAATCCTTGTTCTTCTTATGGACAACTCTCTTCGGACATCTTGAAGCATAGTGACCAATATTACCACAACTAAAACAATTAAAGGGCAACACACCTTTATACTTACGGTACCTTTCTTCAACTTTCTGGTGAAATTCGCTTCCAGCTCATCAGAATCATCACTATCTAGATCATCTTCAATCTTCATTTCCTTAAATTTTGTTTTTGTCTTTTCCTCTTTCTTTCCAAACTTTCTCATCTCAAATGTTGTCAAGGTGTCAAATAACTGTTCTTTAGTATACTTCTTTGGATCATACATCTCTTCAATAATTGAGATCTTATCACTATAGCAATCTGGTAGGGTGATCAGGATCTTCTCAATTATATCTTCATCAGTCAGGTTTCCCCCTTCATTCCTAACTTCATTTGCTACAAGTTCAACCTTTTGGAAATAACTTGTAAAATCTTCACCTTCTTCCATTTTCATATTCGCATATCTACGCTTTGCCACCAGCTTCTTTGTTAACTTTACTCTTTCATTTCCTTCATAGAATTCTTCCAACTTCTTCCAGACTTCATGAGCATTGCTTAAAGAAAGAACCTTAGTCCGCTCAGTTTTAGATAAAGCACTAAAAATAGCATACCTCACTTTCTCATTCTCCTCATTAGCAGAAATCTCATTTGCAGTAGTAAGACCACCCATCAAGAATATATACTTCATCTCAACAGCCTTCTAGGTCTTGAAACCAAGAGAGATAATATATCCTCTCATCTATGCTTTCCAGTCACTATAATCAGTTTCATCAAACATAGGGATCGCCAACTTATGCGCCATCAGATCTTCCTTAAGCGGTTAAGCTCTACACCAAGGAACCAAATCTCTGATACCAATTATTAAAAGGCGCAGGACAACTGAGAGGGGGGGTAAATTAGTTGTCACCAAATTCAAATTCAAAACTTTAAATACTTATTAGCTTCACAACCACACCATTCTATTATTAGGTATGAACATGAAATGAAGATAACAGAAAGTAAAATCAACATAATGAACACAAAATTTTAGGTGCAAAACCCAATGAGGGAAAAACCATGGTGAGGGTTAACTCACAATATAAAGAGATAGCAGAACTGATTACAAAGGATCACTACCCAGAAGAGGACTCGCTGTCTAGATAAAAAGGCTCACTACCTACATAGAGGACTCACTATCCAATAGGGAGGCTCACTGCCTACTAATACAAAAGAAAACAAAAGATCCACCACAGCAATTAACACACATCTACAGCCTTGATCAAAATATTGTAGAAACCTTTAGCTCACTGCCTTCAGGAATCTAACACAATGAAGTACTATTGCCTCAACTCACTTTCGCACACTTCTACTCTTTTAATTTGTGGCTTACTTTGTTACTTTTTTTCTCATACAATTCTTTGCAATTCGACTTGCATTTATACCATCTTCAACCTTAGAAACTTTCTCCAAGTTTGGCCACATACGCCTCATTTCATAAATTCAAATTAGGTCAGAAACTCAACATTCGTACGGTGGAGAGGAATGAGAGTGGACCAATAAAAATACTTAACCAAGACCAAAATAATGTCTCGGATCAACCACACGCTTCCTTAATTAAATTTAACTCTTCAAATGAAGTGTAAACACCAGGTCGGACAAACCTAATGAAAACACAAATGAACATTGATGTACATGATTCCCAACAAGAAGATAGCACACAGACAACACAAAATGCTTCATTATGCATGAAAACACATCTCAGGTTCCTTCAGATACATCCGCAACAAGTGCAACAATCTTCGAACACCGAACTCCTTCCATCAGTCCATCCAAACTATGCAAACACATACAACAACTCTGAAACTTGACTTCTCGATCACCAAACCACACACATCTTTACTAGAACCAAGAGAACACCATTATAAGACACATTCCAGAACTGCAAGATCTGAAATAGAACAGCGAAGGACTATGAAGCAGTAACATTTCTCCTAGTCACAAAAAGCTAACTTTGCCAAAACGGTTCACACACTGATGAACACAGCTTTCACACTTCATCAAACCAGAAGCTACAAATCAGTATATACTATCATTAGATCATAAAAAAACAACCCTTCAGATCTACACAAGCATAGGATCAACACAGGAGAAATGTGGAGCACATACCAGAGCACATTTTGAACACATTCATAACTCTGACTTCTCTCTTTATTAATTTTCTCAAAAGCACTTGAAAACTCATCAATTCAACACATCTACAACATCATAAGGATAGCTCCATGTACTCACAACATCTCAGTAGTATCTCAACTATACATGTACAATCTGTAACATACTGAACTGTGTTGACATCAATGACAACACCACCAAATATGCTCATACTTGCAACATGTCTAACTACCATTGCAAATATACTGAGCTGGTTCCAGGGACAAGTTCGATCCTCTGAAAGGGAGTGGAAGTATCACTCAGGAGAAGTGATTGGTTGGATAACCCTAACTGAAACCTATCTGACCTCACACAAACTCACAATAGAATGGTTGAGATATATGTGATTCGGTAAGTGAACCCTTCGTCTTAGTCTTGGCTTATTGGAATTAGATGGTCATCCTTGATTATGTTGATTATTCTTTGGGTTGATTCTTTGGGATTTATGAATGGTTATCTTTACGTCGATTCATATGAACATTAATTATAGGATGTATATGGGTATATATATATATGCATGGAACCGTGTATGAGAGCATAAGCAAATGCACATGTATGTAAGTAGAAATAGTCACGGATATACGTACACAAGGAAATGACTATATATATGTGTTTATGTATGTGTGCACTTGATGTATAGGCATGTCAACAAGAATAGGAATATATGTGTGTTAAGCATGTAATGGAAACGTACATTGCAAGTACAAGTATATATGTATAATTATATATATTGTTATTATACAATTGAACGTAAATATATATATGTGTATGAGTGTATGTATATTCACACACGTATTGTTAAATGGAAATGATAACATGGAGGTGTGTATTTGAGATATCGAAAGATGTGTATTTGTTATCATATGAGTCAATATATATATATATATAATATATATATAATATATATATAATATATATAATATATATATAATATATATAATATATATATATATTAGATATACTCTCTCTATATATATATTATATGCTGCTAATATAAGTAGCGTTGGATCTACTTTGAATGCATAATTTACCTTTAGTGTGAGGCGATTTATATATGAAACATAGGTCAATTGTATATAAGATATGAAAAGTATTTAAAGGTTAAATAATACATATGTTGGCATTGGATAAAGGCCAAACCATATGCAAAGTATTGTGCAACAATAAAGGTCGATATGGAATAAAACCATAGTCTATACTATTGGAAATACATCTTTTCATTATCAAACATCAAATTACTCCAAACTTGGACATTTTATACAAAGTGATGGAATGTTTATAAGCTGTAATATAAAGTGTGAAATGCATGATAATAGGAAAAGCACACAACAAGATATGAAATGGTCAAAGCACCAATAATACGCTATTATTAAGGAGTGACTCATCTCTGCTCTGTTGCCCAGTTAAACTATGACCAAGTTGACATGATATAGGTGTTGCTTATAAACTAAGGATTGTTTCAATAAGAATAATTGTGTCAAAAGTTAAGGAGTTGGATAAGTACTTGGCACCAACACATAGAAGCTCTTTAATCTATAGAATTCTATCTTGGTTACAATTTGAATTTCATCATTTGAACATGTGCAAATTTGAATAAGTCTTTTGTTGCTATCAAATAGAAGGGTTGATGTATAGAATTTTATGATGAGTTTATACTTTGTTTTTTGCAACCTTTAAGTTGTTTGTAATGAGTCAACTTGCATGGAGAGAGTTCTTGACTAGCATGCCTTTTCTATAGGCTGTAATGTATCAATTTTTTGTATAAATAGAAGGGATAGCTCCCTTATTTAAAAAGCATTCTTCTGCAAACTTATTTTGTTGCAATTATTCTAAGAGTTGTTTATTCTGTGAGCTGAGAGTTATAGTGTGAGAGTTATGAAATACTTTGTGAGTACAAATTGTTCTTGAGAGAGAAGTCATAGTAAAGTATTGCTTTAAAAGGATTAAGTGAAGCAATCAAGTTGTTGTTGGAAGGTTGTGTATGAAGTCATTCAGTTGGATTAAGCGTATATAGGCATGAGGATCTAGTCTTCTCTTATTTTTCCTTATTTATGAAAGATTATAATTTGAATGTTTTATTTGATATGCTTGAGATTACTTGCACTATGGAATCATAGTGTTTCCTTTGGAAAGGGAAAAGAAGTTATTTTATGCTTATCTGTGAAAGTGCTTGTATTTACTCTATAATAGGATGGATTATTTGTCATTAGTATAAGTATACTAGGAATGACAAAACAAGAATAGCTTAAGGGTTATTCTTAATAGGAGACATATCAATGTCATGAAGTGGATTGACACTATTGGCTTACGATGTTAGGAAACCTTAGGAATTATAAGGTTTAGTTGTAAATAAACAATCTGAAAGAAATGATAGGATGAGTCATTGTTAATCCATACTAGTATGATCACTTGATCATTTCTTAACTACTAGATAAAACCCTAGGTTGGGAGTAACCTCTTTGGGTTGAGAAGTACATTGAAACCTATATTAAGATTAACCTATTAGGTTGGAATATTTACTAGGTTACCCTTTGGAACCAATAGGTTAAGAATAACTTGCTTGGATGGGTTGTATGTTGTTCTTGTTGGAACACATAGGTTAGCTTAACTTACTTGATTACACTGATTGTTGATTATTGATTATATCCAGGATTGGGGTATACTAAGGGTGAAAATCACCTATGTTATTAAGTTGATCACTAGAGTTTATGGAGTGCTATATGCTTAGAAATAGAGGAGGGATTACCTATTGAGTTAAAGTGGATACTTGGCTAGTTCATTTACACTCTTGAAATGAAGTCACATTGTTGACAAGATTCTACTTTAAATAACTCTTTTTACTAAAGGGATTACACTCTCAAATGGAATCATCTATTGCTATGATTATTCTCCGAATGAGGTCAATCGTTGATGTGGCTATTCTCTTGATGAGAACTACTTATTAATGTGATATATTACTGATTGGAGTTGATTATTATGAATATTTAATCTATGAATAGAAGAAGATTATGTAGCTATACTTCAAATTATTAAGATATCCCTAGGACTAGGTTGTCTATCCAATGAAGGGAATAGCTTGGAAAGATGTTTATGTGAAGTTACTATGTAAACTAGAAAATATTGTATGTTATACCTAGGAAGTAGAATATCCATTAAAGGGGGGAAATAACTTATGCTTAGGCTTTATTGGTAGAGATACTATTGTGTTTTGGGAAAAGGGGGTATAGGTCATTTATGAGGTTAGGGATTACCTAAGGAAATAAAATACCTAAGCATAATATATGAATGGTCATAATCCAAATCGAGCTATAAAAGTGTATGTGAATAAGGAGACTATCACTCGAAGTACTGGGCAAGAATATTTTGGCCAAATTAGTGTAAGTTGCCACTATTTACACTATTAGTTCACTGTGTTCCTTTTATGCGTTCTAGTTCAATATTTTCATACTCATAGAATGACGATTGTATGAATAGGTTCTAGTTTATAGAAAACAACACTAAGCTCAGGTAAGCAATTGTTATGGGTTTTACCAACCAATCCCTTCATCAAAGGGTAAGGCCATCTATTGAATGATAGATGTGCAGGGGACTACATTTGAGTTCGTGGTTGGTGGAAAAGATCTTGAGTGATGCTTCTCCTCATCTAATGGTAACCAAGGTTTACAAATGTTTGTGCCATCATTGGGGATAGCTAGAGTGTATGCACTAGAGGGAGAGGACATCCAGAATGTATGCACCATTATGGTGACATCAAGATCAGTTTGTATATCTATTTCCAAATGAAGCTTAAAAGAGCTATGTATGTATCATGTACCCATTTATATGGAAGGATGTAATCATGAATGATAAACTTGAGTTCATTCAATATGATATCTATGTTATGGAAGATTTGTGAAATTACAATGGGATGCAATGAAAGTTTGGAAATAGTGTTATCTCAATTGTGCATGTATTTACATTATGGATAGAAAAAATTGTATTGCTATGTCATGGCATCATAGAATATTCACTTAACGTGAAATATTTGGAATTTTACTGAGTAGAACATTGGGGTTATTACATGTGGTATCAAAGCTACTAGGTTTAGCTCTAGAGCCTATGAGCTCATTACACAAACAATGTGTAAACCTTATCAGAAGATAATGGTTGAAAAGTTCTTATGCCAAGATGGCAAGAGGAAAGAACAAGGGAAATGAAAAGGAAGATAAGATACCAGTAAAAAAATTTAAGTTTGAGACAAGATAAGAGTCATCCCTAGAGTTGAAAACTCCTAAACCAACAACTCATTATGAAACTCTGTTTGATTGTGGAAGATCATGCAATCAGGTTAGGTAGGAAGGTTATGAAGGATAATAAATATGAGCCTTTGCCCAATGGAATAGATATATGACTCTAAGGGGATGGGAAGAAAATGAAATAACCCCTTATTAGTAGCAACCTATAGTTGCAAGGAGTCAAGGATTTTTGGATTTAGTAAGTATACTATGAATCTATGAGTATTTGTTATTGACATAAATTGGAAAATTCAAATGAAGTAGATAGTCAACGAAGGAGGTATCCAAGAAGTTGGGGAACTCTTGACAAGGATCTAATTTTTGTGCAAGGCTAAGATCTTACAAGAAATGAGGTAGTACCTTGGAATAAGGGAAGAGACTAGAATGGTCATAAATGAAGTAATCAATGAAGTGGACATGGTTCCACCAACCAAAGTTGGCTAGGTCAATTTAGAGTTCTGATTGAGAATAAGAAAAAAGAAACCAGGCAAATTTATAGAACTTAAGGTTATGAAGTTACAAAGAATTGGGACAAAATCACTTGGAAAGGTGATTGTGAGAAAGAAACCTGAAAAAGGTAAATCTAATTGGCCCAAAAAAGGTTCAGTTAGTACCAAGTTTGGTAGAAGTGTAGATTAAACACACCAACTTGTCAACGAAAATAAACTTATGTTTAGAGGTTCCAAAAGGAAATGGGATACAGAGTGACACTATGTTTCAAACCAATAGAATTAGTAAGGAAACAATGCTCTAAGTTGATTACACATCAACAAAAGAGGTTGTGTGCATATGGAAATTCCTCCACAAAAAGGATATTGGTATACATGGAAAAGATAATTGGAATATTAGAGAGCCTCTTAGCTTGTAATGTTGCTAATTATTCAATAGATCTCTTTACTAATGATCCAAAATTATTGAATCTATGAGATTAGAGATCAATGATGAATCTAACTTGGGAAAAAGTATATTCAAGGTCTACCTTGGAGGGAAGGAAATACATGAAAAGGCAATAGAAATCCAATGAAAAGGAAAGATTAATCATTTCAAGAAAGCAAATGTTGCTAAGAATTCAACTTTAAGTTGATTGAATTTCATGGAAACACTAAGAGGGGAAGAAAGACAGGATTGACTCAGATAAAGTACCCCACCCAACGAAAATCATGAATATATTTTCAATTTTGAAGAACTTTTGACTTCTTCATAAGCCATAAAGTCCATTGAGTCATATATATTTCATGACCACGAGAATAAAGTATTGGAATTATTGAAAGATAATGAAAAGGTCAAGGGTTATGACCAATGATAAAAGAATATTACCACCCAATACTTTATATATGTTTGATTGGAAGATCAAATGAAATTATCATTGATGCCTTAGAAAAGGATAGGTAGATTACTTGATCATGAAAGGGGAGATCATGGCCTAAGGAATAGGTAAGGAAAGATCAAAATTACTTATGATTTGTAGTTATTGAGAAACGTTTGTGCTTGAAAAGTAGGTATGCAATTAAATTTCATATCTTTTGAGAACCAACATGCTTGAATGGGAAATGTTACTTAAAAAGGTACAAATGCTCATCTAGAAGGATAGATTGAGCTGAAAATTATAATACAATTTTAGAAATGATTGAAGGATAGAAGAAATTCATGGTATGGATGTCCTAAGATGAAGGGGGTTTATCTCTACAAAATTTCTAAGCATTATGCTTATGTGGTATAATTCCACAAAATAGGTTTTCATTTAGTCAAAGAATAGACTAATAAGGAAGGTAAAAGAACCTATGTACCTAAAATTTTGAAAGATTAAGGAATGAAATGAGTAAATTGATGTCGTAGTAGGACATTGGAATGAAAAAATTATTTTTCGAATGAGGAACCACTATAATCTAGGAAAAGATGGAGTAAGATGTTATAGAATATGTAGCAAGTTATTGTCTAGTGTGCTATGAAATTAAGACAAGATGTCATCATCTACAGGACATGTATACTCTCTTGAGATTCCAGAGGGGGAGTAGTAGAACACAAGATATTTTAATCTATCTATGCCAGTGGAACTAACATAATATCATGGTGAACCAACACACGAAGGCAACCAACGCAAATTAGAAATTTGATAAATAGGATTTCAATCCTAAGTAATATATTGTGTGGAGTAGTTTCTTAGCATTCCTAGAGGATTGTCTTAGTTATGAACAAGAAAATAATGATAAGGTTTTATAAACCATAATCATTTTGTGAAACATTCAATTAAACAAATGCTCAATACATTATTGTAGCTGAATAGGTAAAAGTGATCAACCAAATATTGAATGATTTGTAGAATATTTATAAACTTCTACTATTGAGGTTTGATCCATTATATGGAAAGGAAGGTTGGAAACTCTATTAGGCTGAAATAGACTAAGAAATAGGGTTAACCTTAGACTGGAAAGGTTGTCAAAAAGGAATAAGAGATCAAAATGATTGAAGAAACCTTGTCAATACAAAGCTTGAAATATGAAGTAGTATTGTTCTGATTGGAATTGACAGGTGTCCAAGAGCAAAGTTATGCTCGAGATGGAAAAATATTCAGTATCATTACTTTTATGATTAAGGACAATAGATAAGTAGGTGATGGAGGGTCTCGGCTTCTGAGTTGTCCAAGATGTAAATACCAAAGAAAAGGAAGGGACCCACAGTGTAGTGTACAATGCACCGAAATTCCTTATCTATTTGGATTACACTAAAGATAAATTCATTAGCCAATGAGAATATGTTTTCCAGTCACTATGTCATAGGTGTCATGTGGTATATAGTGATTATTGTATGTAGAATGTATATACGAGGTAATAAGATTATAAAGTACAAAGCTCTTTCAAAGAGAAAGTATGTGTAAGGCACACAAGTTCTCCCTATACATTAGCAAGGACACTTGATGCAAGGCCCAGAAAGGACAAGATTGTTGGGGGAGATGCTACGAGGGAAGATTATTTTATAATTCTTACATGAATTGGAAAACCTAAGTAAAAACCTTTATTTGATTTTTTCTATATGTTAAAGTGCTTTAAATCATCGGGGACAATGATTCACAAGGAGGGAAGTATGTCACACCCCATCTTGTTGTTACTGATTTACTTTTACCTTCACAGGTAAATAAGATGGTAAATGCAATCATGGTTTTGATATGCTTGCTAAAAGAATGAAATACTAAAATAGGTATTATGTGAAAGTGTTGATAAATGCTTTGAAAGAGTAGTTATGTTTACATAGATGAAGAACATACATTGCTATATGAATATGCTAAAGTTTAAGATGCATAAGGATTTATTATGAACATATAACTACCATTGCAAATATACTCAATTGGTTGCAAGGATAGGTTCAATCCTATGAAACGGGGGGAAGTATCACTAAGGAGATGATCAGATAACCCTAAATGAAACCTATCTAAACTCACACACACACTCACAATAGAATGGTCAAGACAGATGTGATTCAGTAACTGAACCCTTCGTCTTAGTCTTGGATTATTGGAATTAGATGGTCATCCTTGATTGTGTTGATTATTCTTTGGGTTGAGTCTTTGGGCTTTATGAATGGTTATCTTTACGTCAATTCATATGAATGTTAATTGTAGCATGTATATGGGTATATATAAATATATACATGGACCCATGTATGAGAGCATAAGAAAATGTACATGTATGTAAGTAGAAATACTCACAGATATACATACACAAGGAAACGACTATATATATGTGTGTGTGTGTGTCTGTATGTATGCACATGATGTATAGGAATTTCAACGGGAATAGGAATATATGTGTGTTAAGCATGTAACAGAAACGTACATTGCAAGTACAAGTATTTATGTATAAGTATATATATCATTATTATACAATTGAATGTAAATATATATATGTATGTATATGTGTATGAGTGTATGTATATTCACGTTCATATTGTTCAATGGAAATGATAACATAGAGGTATGCATTTGAGATATCGAATGATATCTATTTGTTATCATATGAGTCAAAATATATAAATATATATGTATATTAGATATATATATATATATATATATATATATATATATATATATTATATGTTGCTAATATAAGTAGTGTTGGATATACTTTGAACGCATAATTTAACTTTAGTGTAAGGAGATTTATATATATGAAACATAGGCCGACTATATATAAGATATGCAAAGTATTTAAAGGTTGAATAATACATATGTTGATATTGGATAAAGGTTGAACCATATGCAAAGTATTGTGTAGTAAAAAGGTCGATATGGAGTAAAACCATAGTCTCGATACTATTGGAAATACATCTTTTCATTATCAAACAACGAATTACTCCAAACTTGGAAATTTTATAGAAATCGATGGAATGTTTATAAGTTGAAATATAAAGTGTGAAATCATGATAATAGGAAAAGCACACAACAAAATATGAAATGGTCAAAGCACCAATAATATGCTATTATTAAGGAGTGACTCATCTCTTCTATGTTGCCCAATTAAACTATGACCAAGTCGACATGATATAGGTGTTGCTTGTAAACTAAGGACTATTTCAAAAAGAATAACCACAAAAAAAGTTAAGGAGTTGGCTAAGTACTTGGCACCAACACATAGAATCTCTTTAATTTGTAGAATTATATATTGGTTATAATTCGAATGTCATCATCTGAACATGTGTAGATTTGAATTAGTCTTTTGTTGTCAAATAGAAGGGTCAATCTGTAGCATTTTATGATGAGTTTATACTTAGTTTGTCACCACCTTTAAGCTGTTTGTAGTGATTCGACTTGCATGGAGAGAGTTGTCGATTGGCATGCCTTTTCTATAGACTGCAATGTCTCAATTTTTTGTATAAATAGAAGGGATAGCTCCCTTATTTAAAATGCATTCTTCTGCAAATTTATTCTACTGCAATTATTTTGAGAGTTGTTTATTCTATTCAAGATGAGATTTATAGTGTGAGAGTTGTGAAATACTTTGTGAGTACAAATTGTTCTTGAGAGAGAATTCATAGTAAAGTATTGTTTTAGAAGGATTAAGTGAAGCTAGCAAGTTATTGTTGGAAGGCTATGCATCAATTCATTCAGTTGGATTAAGCGTATATCAGCATGAGGATTTGTCTTCTCTTATTTGTCCTTATTTATGAAATATTTTGATTTGAATGTTTTATTTTATCTGCTTGAGATTGCTTTCATTAGGGAATCATAGTATTTGTTTTAGAAAGGGAAAAGCAGTTGTTTTATGCTTATCTATGAAAGTGCTTGTATTTATTCCATAATAGGAGGAATTTTTTATCATTAGTATAAGTATACTAGGAATGACAAAACAAGAATAGCTTAAGGGTTATTCTTAATAGGAAACATATCAATATCACCAAGTGGCTTGACACTATTGGATTATGATGTTAGGAAACCTTAGAAATTATAAGGTTTAGTTGTACATCAATAGTTTGAAAGAAATGATAGGATGAGTTATCGTTAATTTGTACTAGTATGATCACTTGATCATTTCTTAACTACTGGATAAAACCCTAGGTTGGGAGTAACCTATTTAGGTTTAGAAGTACACTAAAATCTAGGTTAAGATTAACCTATTAGGTTGGAATATTTACTAGGTTACCCTTTGGAACCAATAGGTTAAGAATAACTTGCTTGGATGGGTTGTATGTTGTCCTTGTTGGAACACATAGGTTAGGTTAACCTACTTGATTACATTGATTGTTGATTATTGATTATATCTGGGATTGGGGTATACTAAGGTTGAAAATCACCTATGCGATTAAGTTGATCACTAGATTTTATGGAGTGCTATATGCTTAGAACTAGAGGAGGGATTACCTATTGAGTTAAAGTGGATACTTGGCTATTTGCTTTACACTCTTGAAATGAAGTCACGTTGTTGATAAGATTCTACTTTGAATAACTCTTTTTACTAAGGGGATTACACTCTCGAATGGAATCATCTATTGTTATGATTATTCTTCGGATAAGGTCAATCATTGATTTGGCTATTCTCTTGATGAGAACCACTTATTAATGTGATATATTACTAATTGGAGTCGATTATTATGAATATTTAATCTATGAATAGAAGAATCTTATGAAGTTATACTTCATATTATTAAGATATCCCTAGGACTAGGTTGTCTATCCAATGAAGGGAATAGCTTGGAAAGATGTTTATTCGAAGTTACTATGTAAACTAGAAAAGCTTGTATATTATACCTAGGAAGTAGAATATCCATTGAAGGGTGGAAATAACTTATTCTTAGGCTTTATTGGTAGAGATACCATTGTGTTTTGGGAAAAGGGGGTATAGGTCATATTTAAGGTTAGGGATTACCTAAGGAAGGAAAATACCTAAGCATAATATATGAACAGCGATAATCCAAACCAAGATATAGAAGTATACGTGAATAGGGAGACTATCACTCGAAGTATTGGGTGAGAATACTTTGGCGAAAGTAGTGTAAGTTACCATTGTTTACATTGTCAGTTCACTATGTTCCTTTTATGCGTTCTAGTTCAATATTTTCATACTCATAGAATGATGATCGTATGAATAGGTTTTAGTTTGTAGAACACAACACTAAGCTTAGATAGGCAATTGCTATGGGGTTTACCAACCAATCCCTTCGTTGAAGGGTAGGGCCATCTATTGAATGATAGATGTTTGAGAGACCGCATTTGAGTTCGTGGTTGGTGAAAAAGTGCTTGACTAATGCTTCTCCTCATCAGATGGTGACCGAGGTTTGAGGATGTTTGTGCCAACATTAGGGATAGCTAGAGTGTATGCACCAGAGGGCGAGGACATCCAAAAGGTATGCACCATTGCAGTGACATCAGGATTAGTTTGTATATCTATTGCCAGATGAAGCCCATAAGAGTTATGTATGTATCATGTACCCGTTTATATGGAAGGATGTAATCATGAATGATAAACTTGATTTCATTCAATATGATATCTATGTTATGGAATATTTGTGAAATTACAATGGAATGCAATGAAATTTTGGAAATAGTGTTATCTCAATTGTGCATGTAATTGACATTATGGAAAGAAAAAAAATTATTGCTATGTCATGGCATCATAGAATATTCACTTAACATGAAATATTTGGAATTTTATTGAGTAGAAAACTAGGGTTGTTATAACAAGAGTGAAAGCAGATGTGGCAACATCATCATCATAATTGAAGAATTCAAAAAATTCATCCTCATACGCCTTGGTAAAGAATGTTGTGTTTTTGTAAGGTACAGGGACCAACCACACCAAGGCTCCAAGTCACAGAGAGCTGAGAGTGGATGGTTGTCCTATCTTACCTCAAGCTAAGTGGTTGTTTAGGTTAAGGATAGAGAATGAAGAGCACTCACAAGTGCTTTTGTCACTCTGCTAATCAAGATGTTTTGATGGGGCTAAATGAGCCCATTTTTGAAACCTAGATTGTACCTCAAATAGCTCTATGTCTGAGGATGACAGCATAGATCTGGGATGATAGCGCAATGCATTGGTGTCTCTCTGGCGCGATAGCTTCTGTACAGCCAGAAAGTGAAAGGTATAGTGTAGAGTGCTAGAAAACCTACTTGCAGTCTAGTCAATGAGTTTTAACATTCTTAACAGAATGTGAAAAGTACCTATAGAGATAATGAAGGAGATGATGAAAATAGAGGTGACGAAGTCCAACTTACTGAGATTTTAGTTCACCAGTAAGATCTACGCACATGTACACCACACACATCCAAGAAGGGAAAAATGTTGGGGTTGTATAGGGGTTTACCTCAGTCAAACCCCCACTTTGGTGTTTCCACCTTCACAAACAGTCAGGAAATCCATGAAGTAGAAAATGCGAGAAAGGAAAGAATAATATCGAACACTACAAAAGATACAATATTACTCTATCAAACCACAATAAAAAAGGATAGTGAAGCAATACCACCTCCACCCAAAGGCACTCAAGGCCAATGAAGGGAGAATGCAAGAAAATGAGCTTGGAAAAGTCGACACGGTTGTAGCAGTGATGAAGGAGGTTTCGCAAGACTCCAAACTCGTAGCTTCTATGGTAGCACAACACGTACAAAATCAAGTTGATGGCGTAACAAGTTGTGAAATGCTCAATTGATTGTAGAAGATCAGATGAATTTCCAAGAAGATGAGATATATTACTAAAGAGATGAAGTGATAGTGAAAATTATGCATTTAAAGGAAGATTAGGAGGGAAAGAGTCATTTTTGGGTTGACTGGTCACCACGGAGATGTTACGCTTCATGCGCAATAGAGAACATAATGTCCCTACAGACTCCAGAGGTAGGAATGTGTCAGGGATGGCAGTGCGTCACACTCATTTCCCTAATGAAAATTCCCCCACCGACATAGGAAAAACACGCCAAGTGGATGGAAGGAAGATGAGTGATGTGAAATTTCACATTCGGGTTTGATTTTCTAAGGTGAGGGGATGAAAAAGGGGAATTTACATAAAGGGTGAAAATTCACTCCTATACATTTTGTACCCACTTTAGTGAGCATGAGTGTTAATGAGTACTTGATAAAGTAGATTGAATAGTTTAGAAATGTATACCTAAACTGTTGAAGAAGTAGACCGTAATCTAGTGAACTCAAAAGCGTAGGACAAGCAAAAGATCCCACAGGTACTCTCTCCTAAGGAGGTTTGAACAAAGGACTCCATAGCTCCTCAGAACTATGGAGTTAATGAAAGTACATTGAAGGCCCATAGACCAATAATGAAAATATCTTGTAGGACGCAAGCGCTTCATTGGTCCTTGGACCTGCAAAGAAGGTGCCCCCTAGGTACTCTCTCCTAAAGGAAGCTTGATGTAAGGGGAATTCATAGATTCATACTAGAAAGTAGCTTCACAGGTGCACTTCCAAAGCAACATGTTAATCTATAGATCAAACATGTTAGAAAACAAAAAGCAACCATGCAGGTAAGCAAGCAAACAAATAGTTATGCAACAATCAAAAATTGAAGGAAGAGCTTTCAAAGGGGTCCCTTAGGAACCCTTCAAAAGAAAAGGGGTCCACTCAAGGGACGCTCATTTCAAAGTGCAATAATTTTTTTCACAAATCAATTCAACATCAAGGAATCCTTTCAAAAGATGTTCACTTCATCAAGGAATTCAAAAGGAAGAAAATTCCCCCTCACGAGGGGAAGGTCAAGGCTTCTCCCGTACGAAAATTTGTTCCCTCCTTGGAGGAAATTTCTTCAAGTTCTTTCTTTGTGAACCCATGACGAAGGAAACATGGTCCGCTAGGGGTCCAAGTTAAGAATGTAATTTTTGAAGAAGCTTTGAAAAAAAATTGAGAAAAGATTCGTTGGCCACCGAATGTGTTTTCTGAAAATCAAAGTTAACATGATAGCCCCCCTTAGGATGGTGTGTACTAAACACAAGGAACATGGCATCCTAAGGAGAGAAAAGCAAGAATGAAAAAGTGATGTTGTGGCCCATGAGACAGCGAGATGTCACCATGGTAATGTTGTCACACACACGAGGGACAACACATGAGCACCACAACATCACGAATCAAGCAAAGAAGAGAGAAAGATAAAAATGTGAAAGAAAAATAGTAACATCATGAACAAGAGGCACAAGGGCGATCTGATATTTTGGGGTCAGAGTTGTTCATAAATATATATAAGTATAATGATAGTATATTAATGAAATATCATCAACCCCCTACTATATCAGACCATATGAAGAATGAATGAGAAGACAAAATAAAAAATAAAAAATTAGGTCAACATGGAAGGGAAGCCTAAATTCCCCCAACACTTTGCATCGTCCCCAATTTTTGAAAACTAATACACAATAGAGGAAAAATGATGCCACAAATAGAGGAATTTTCACGACACAAAAACACTCTTGTATCCAAGCACCTACAAGAGTGATAAAGGTCATCCAAAAACACAACGCAAGTATGGAGGAACACAAACACACACACACACACACAATCTACACTACAGATAAAGAAGAGGCGCCCCCTAACACTCATCGACCAAATCAGCCTCCCAATATAGATCATTATATGGGGAAGGCAGATGAGCCTACAAAGGTGGAATGTCAAGGGGGGAACCCTCTGACCCCCCCACAACAAGAGCCAAGGAAGGATACTCTTTGGAGTCTCCTCCACTCAGTTCCTGTGGGGTAAAGGTTAGCGACTTCATGAAGATCGCTAAAAGGGTCGGGACCTCGTCCAAAGAATCAAACATGCACTTCACAAGAGTGTCATGTGTTAATTCAGTGGGAAAGGGAGGTGGCGTCCGAGATTCACTGCTAGGCTCATCGAGTGAATTGGGAGCAGTAATGAACTTCGGGGATGCATGAAATTCTTCCGTCACAAGGACGATGCATGCTAATGTAGAACCACCCTTTGAAGAGGTTGGAAGCCTCTTTTATCCCCCACTGCTAGTGGGGCCATCCTCCATATTTTGCTTTGTCAGAGGGTGCAGGCCCCCCACAGATGAGGTAGAAGGCATGGAGGAGGAAAAAAATATGGTAGACACCATTGATTTGTCTGATATATCCACAGGCTTTGAGCAATGAGATGTCTGGGAGGGACATCAAAAGAAGTGGCTCAACCAAAGGAGCAATAAACACCTGCACCTTTTTAGGGTTAGGGGAATTTACACTAGGAGATGGAAGTAGCATCGAGGTTGATTGAACTGAAGCAAATGGGATGGGAGAGGAGGAAACAATAGCAGGCCCTGAAACAGGGGTGGTCAACTCCCCATCCTTCCTCTGTAAAGCGGCCTGCGCAGCTACCATAGCCTTTCTTCAATTCTTGCGCTCATGCACAAGGTGGTTCCTACGACTCTGAGAGCTAGAGACGGAAGCTAGGATGGGACAAAAATTCTTGCTCGATAATCAGAGTGTCCATCACAGTCATTTCCAATGGAGGGAGAGATTCCTAGACAAGAGCAAAAGGAAGAGATTGAGAGGAGGTTGGAGAAACAGCGAGGGGAGTCAGCTCTAACGCCTCGGTGGCGGGCCTCTTCCCATTCACTACCTTGGGGGAAGGAGCGATAGGAGGTTGTAGAAGCTGAGACATAGAGGACTCCCCGTGGGGAGCCTTCCTCTTACCATATAGGTAGGGCCAAGGCCTAGAAAGCAAGGTGGCAAGGTCAGATATTTGAATCTTAGCTTTACGCCAAGCTAGTACCATCAGACTTCTTATGCAAAAACTAGGAGTAGTTACCCAAAGCTCCTCTTTAGGAAGGGGGACATAAGTGGGGCCCTTATGATGGGTAGGCTTCTCCTTTCCCTTTCGAGAGGAGGAGGCAACTTGTTCTACTACCAAAGGAGTCACTTTCAACTATCCTTTATCCTTGATTTTGTACTTCACATAGTTTTGGTAAAAAAGGTTCATTCTAGGAGGGACTGGACCAACCGAGGTAGGCCAAAAATGATCCAAGGAATGACCCCCATGGGATACCAATGGCTAATATCTAGTGTCATGCACAACATGCATGACACCTTCGTGAGATAATTTTAAACATTTATGAATAACGAAAGTGATTTCATTCATGGAAGCTAGCCATGGGATGCCCAACTTCACCCTGAACAGATCAGATTTTAGAATGATATCAAAACTTGTATCCATAGCCCTAGGTCCAACTAGGACAGAAAGAGTTATAGAGACATATGGCTTAAGAGAGATACCATTGTGCGTACGTATGGTAGAATTTGCTTCCTCGTATTCCTCCCTCTGCAATGAATTTAACCATAACATCTCCTTCGTAATAAAATTTACCTAGCTTGTGGGGTCAACTAGGACTTCTGTCACAATGTTTCCATTGAGGTAAGCAAAAATGTATAGGGGAGAGGGCTTATTATTTAGAGGAAAATCTTGCAAGGTGAAAGTTACATCTAGCAAACCAGTCACAGGCTGCGAGGGAGGAGTAATCAAAACCATATTAACATATGTAGAGGGTTGAGGAGAAGCATCGGAGGGGTCAATAATTAAGTTTGTAGAATGGGATGGAAATGGGTCTTTGTAAATTTGCAACTCACTATTGGCCTTCACTACTAACTTATTCACGTTTTGTTTCTTCCCATCAAGATGGATGGTACCATCATCGATGTGATCCTGTATTTCATGATGTAGGCACATACAACACTCGGTAGCATGCCCATTAACATGATGGTACTAACAAAAAGCATTTGCGTCATACCAATCAGGATAAGGTTCCTTTAGAGATTGGGGGTTTTCCAAAGTTATGATCTTATCTTTCAACAAATTTTGTAGAATGGAAGTATAAGATTCAGCTAGCTTTGTAAAAAAATTATTGCACCTGAGGTCATGATCATTAGTTGTGACAACTACATTTGCAACAGCCTTTCCTTTTCCTAAAATGGATTCAATAGATTTTCCTTTGAAATGGGAGTGTAAGGAAGATCCCTTGAACTGAACTACCATTTGTTGATACTCTCGCAGTGTGACACACAGATGCACAAAGGAAGGGTATATAATTAGGGAAAACTTCTCCTGCCAGGCTCATTACAAATTTCCTATGAACACCTTTTGCACATCGGATTCAAGCAACGGGTATGAGATCTGTGAAAAGAGCGCTTAGTATCGCGCTATGAAGTCGGTTATCTTCTTGTTATCTCCCTGCTTACATCAGACGAGATCTAAAAATGTCATCTTCGGACCAATGTTAGCTTGGAACTAACGAAGAAACTGATTGATGAGCTGATCAAATGAGAATATAGAATTATCAAACAAGGAACAATACCACTCGAGTGTTGTATCCTTAAGAGACTGAGAGAAGAGTTTCACCATTAAAGCATCATGATGAGAGAAATTCATACACATGACGTTGAAAGCTAACACGTGTCTATGGATCCCTTTTACCACCATACTTTTCAAACTTAGGAATCTTCGTTCCCTATGGGAAAGGAGTACTCAAAATCACCATCGAACATCGACTATGTCAGAAGAAAGGTTGGAAGATAGGTTGGATGGAGGCTTGAGAAAGGATCACCAACTGGTTTTGCCTTTGACCCATGCTCTGAAGAATAGAATTTAGAACAGGGTCAGAGGATGACAAAGGCCCAATGGAATCTCCAAATCCACCACCACCAGAACCACCTTTGGAGCCACCTTTGGAACCACCACCATGTCCACCACCGAAGCCACCATCACTGGTAGGACCTCTGTCAGAGCCACCTCCACTACCAAAACCACCACCATGGCCTCCACCAAAGCTACCTCTACCAGTGCCACCTCCACTACTAAAGTTTCCACCGCTCATTCCACCGAAGCCTCCACTACCAAGGGTAGTAGGAGGGGTGAAGCTAAAACCAAGGGGTATTCTACTTGCCTTGACACTAGGGGGATTTTGAGAAGCAAAGGAAACACTAATGAAAGGGTTTATTTGGCCATGCATACACACGTGGTAGGCATCAGGATGCCTATTTGTCTCTCATAGGCATCGAGCACCTCTCCTTGGGTAGTACCTGATCTAGTCTTATACGAGGGGATGTAGGCTTTAGTTAGATTGATGAGGCCACGTAAGAACTCTATTCTTGTATGATCATTTCCTAACATATACTTCACCTCGTTGGCAAGTCTAGCATCTCTCACCATGTTCGGTGCTCTCTCCAAATGATTTACAAGGTCTGAAAATCTGTTATCCAATGCCAAAAGGTTTTTCCCAGGGATATGCATAGCATCATCCTCATCCACGAACAAGGCCATAGGGGATACTGGAGGGGTAGGAGCATGAGTGGTCACTTCTATGAAACCCATCTTGTCAGTAAAACCTATAGGAAAACCAGTAGTAAATTCAATAGTCAAACCAATGGAAAAACTAGTGGTAAAGCTAGAAGTGACCTTCGTATTTTCCATTAGTAGGTGTCATACACTTTTTCTAACAACGTACCTAGAAGTTGTAGACTAAGTTGTGATGCTCATAAACCTTCACAACACTTAAGTTTACAACACTCACTAGGTGTGAGCAAAACATCTCAACACAAAAAAATGGATAGACGTTGTTCACATCGGGTTCACCAAAATGTAAGGTAGGGGACAAACCACACCAAGGCTCTAGGTCATGGAGATTCGAGAGCAAAGGGATGCCCTATCTTACCTCAAGCTAAGTGGGTGTTTAGGTTAAGGATAGATAATGAAGAGCACTCTCAAGTGCTTCTACCACTTTGTTAATCCAAATGTTTTGATGGGGCTAAACGAGTCAGTTTTCAAAACTCGGACTATACCTTAGACAGCTCTATGTCTAAGGATGACAGTGTGGATCTAGGACTACAGTGTGACATGTTGGCATTTCTCTGGTGTGCTGGCTTCTATACGGATAGAAAGTGAAAGGTACAGTGTAGAGTTCCAAAAAACCTACTTGCAGTCTAGTCATTGAGTTTTAACATGCTTAACAGAATGTGAAAAGTAACTATAGAGATAATGAATGAGACATGATGAAAATAGAGGTGACTAAGTCCAACTTACTGAGATTCCAGTTTGCTAGCAAGCTCCATGCACACATACACCTACACAAAACCAAGAAGGGAAAAATTTTGGGGTTGTATAGGGGTTTGCCTCAATCTGTGTGAGGGGGAAAATCATTAAATGCAAAGCAAGGAAAATGTACTTGAAGTAAAAATCTAACCTCAGATCAAGAACACTGATCTAGATTTAATCCTACACTTACAAAATGAAATGAAGCTATTGAAAACATATTAAGAAATCCTATGATTACCAAATTAAATTCAAAACAAAGCAAAGTTTTACCATCCCGTAATGGAGTGTGTTCACCTGATGTTGGATTGCTCGTATCACTACGAAGCCTCCATAGTTCATGTGCAAAGCTTTGATGTGCCATCTTGGTTGGTCGATCGAAGAAATGTTGAAGCTTTAATGGTGGTTGTGAATGTTCACAATACTTTTTTGTGCAAATGATGTTGACTCTTCAATCCTTTTTTTGTGAGGAAAGAGGTTTGTTATATAGAAAATGAGATTTGAAACGAACAATCAAGATTAACCAATGTTGAATCAAGATCGATGGTTGAGAGGTGTTGAGAGGATTTAGACATGAATAATCTGTGCAAAGTAGATTGCACAATTTGTGTGATTGAAGAAATAGATTGAATGATTAGTGGGATTGAGGAATAGATTGATCAATTAGGGAATCGTAATTTGCTCAATCAGGAATAGATTGATCTGTCAGGATTAGATTGAGAAATCAGGGGATCGTAATTTACTCAATCAATAAAGTGGTTGAAAAAGATTAATTAATTGATTTAATTCATTCATTCATTTTGGAGTTGAACATGCAAATCAAGTTTGACTTTTGCAAACAAATTTGCATTAGTTTGATTTGATTTTTGATAATTTGAATAGTTTGATTTAATTATTCAAATTTGGAGGGAAAGGTGACTTTAATTAAATTATTGTGATTTAATAATTCAATTAACTTAGGGGAATAAGGTGATTTAGCGATGTAATTAAATAATTGGTGTTATTTAACTATGAGAATGCTTTTTTTATGGATTATAATTTATGAAGTTTATTTGCATCGACGTTTCAGATCACACTTCATTATTTAACTAATCAGGATGACTAAGTGAAGATTAGGACTTTATTAAATAAATAAAATTTATTTAATTGGTCAAAATGATAGAATGTGAATTAATTAAATAATGTTGTTTTATTCAATTAATGGAAAAAATAGGGTTATTAGGACTTTATTAAATAAATGTAATTTATTTAATTCGTCAAAAATGTTGAAAGAGTGAATTAATTAAATAATGTTGTATTATTCAATTAATAGGGAAATTAGGGTTTCAAATGTAATTGATGTGAAATGTAGTGATGTTTGATGATAATGATGTCGATGATGTGAAAATTCCATTTAGTATGTGTGATAGGTGTTAGGTCAAATTTACATGTCTACATTTTTCCCCTCTTTGATACAAAGTACCAGTTGCTTTATTTCAAATATTTTATTTTTGAGATCAAGTTTTTTGAAAAACAATTATGCCCCACTATGCCTTGATGTTCTATGGAATGATGATAGGACTATGTGTTGTCCCCTCGAGAGGCTGGCTGACAATTTCGATTTTGAGGTCAGGCTCACGACATTGTTTTATTTCAATTCAAATGTGTTTAGGACAAAAAATTAGGTCTATAGGTCCGTCGTTGCTTGTTTTGATGTTCCCGAGAGCTCCTAATTTGAACGTAGGAAGGTTTCCTAATTAAAAATAGGGTTTCCTAGGTGAAATTAGGGTTTTTAAGGGTTAATATAGGTAATTAGGGTTCTAATTGCCTCATTTGTGCTTTGATCCTATAGTTAATTCTTGTCTCTGGATTTCCCATTCTGTCAATTGTCAAGGAGCAATGCAGAGGATTTAGGGAGCCTCGCATTGTTCGGACTTGGTTCAAGAGTTTGAACGGACCACAAGCATTGGTGGCCCATTTTGTACCCTCCCACTTCTTGTTTTCATCTTGTCACATTCTCGTAATTCATGTACAAAGTTTCTTAGGTCAATAATGAAGTTTTCATGATTTCAGAGCATCTGCATCGTTTTCTTCACACTTGCCTATTTAGAAAGCTCGCACTTGACATAATACCTCACACTTGCTTCAAATCCTTGCTTTTGACCTAGATTTTTTCCTCGGTTTCATGCTTTTGATGTAAATCCTCACTTTTGAATTCTTTTTTTTGGTTTCCTCACATCTACTAAAGACCCTCGCCCTTACTTCAAATCCTTGCATCTGATATTCTTGCCCTTGACTTAAAACCTCACCCTTGACCTTAACACTCACTTTTTTTGTTGCTTCTTCACTTTTTTTCTTGTTTGTTTGCTTTTGCTCTTGTTTGTTTGATTTTTTTCTTGTTTCTTTGCTTTTGCTAAATCTTGCTAACATTTTCCTATTTTGGAACCGTGTCGTTTCTCATTATTTTGGTGTTGTTTTGTGCCTTCAGAGTGAAACCCTAACATCATGGGTTAAAATGATTGTAGATGGTTCTTAAACCACTACAGTCGAGGGAGAGATGACTGCAGGATCTATTTGATATGATTACCAGTTTCGATGTTCTTGAGCGATACTTTCTAGATGCAGTCGAGTTATTTCATATATGTTACATTCCTCCCATCCATACTCATACAATGATGATGACCACACTTGTGGAGCAATGGAATTCAGAAACATTTTCATTTCATTTACCCACCAGAGAGGCTACTATTACACTCAAGGATGTGTGGAGGATTCTCTGCATTCCCATCCATGGCGATCTTGTGACATACCATATTCGATAACGTACCCATGCTATGCGGCATGTTTTGGGCATCAGGCACTTGGACGTGTGACAGTTGGAGATTGATTTGTTTGAGTTTATTGGCAGTGTAGATCCTGTTTCTCTTGTCCTTTGTGGTTTGATTTCAGGATTAGTTTTTCCTGATAGGAGAGGTTGTCAATTCCCTATTAGATGGAGTATTTGCATTGAGGATATGTTTGAGCATGGGATCATATATACATGGGGTCCATGTCTTCTCACCCACCTCTATAGAGATATGTAGGAGGTTGTATATCGAGGTGGAAAATCTATTTTTGTAGGTGTTTCTCTTTTGCATATTTGGGCTTGGGAGCACATTGGAGTTGCTCGACTTGACGGGATACAAGATCGTACTTCTAAGGATTCATACTCATATTGTTATGGATATTTCTTTCATTACACCTTGCTTGAGGATCTTCCATACTAGTTTTGTGTGTTTGATGAGATACCAAGTTTTTTTTGGAGACCTTATATGGATTGTGAGGCATGGTCGAAGGATCTGGAGCATCTTGTTTACTATTGACAGACCTGACGATTGATTGGTCATTCTCAGTCTTTGCTAGAGTGTTACTTACCAAATAGAGTATGTTGTTAGTTTGGAGAGAGACAGAGTCAGTTTCCTGATACCTATGAGGATTGTTTTGGTTGAATCACTAGGGAGGTCCATGTATGGGGTCCCCAGGCAGACAAAGATGTTGTAATTACATTCAAAGTACTTGCCCTAGTTGGATGGGGTTGGCTAGTGGGTTTAGTAGATCTAGGTACTACTCCTAATTATGATCAGTGGTGGGAATGATACAGGCCATTGAGATTCACATATCCTAGGGGTGACCTTGATTTAGGCAGAGCAAGTATTACAGGTCAGCGTGGGGAGCAACATCACATTGAGGTTATTGCAAAGTAGCTAGATAGGTCCCAACATGGTAGGGCATAGGGTGGTCAGGATGAGCATATGCCTCAAGTGCAAGGTCATGGATAGGTTATGGGTCCCCCTCCACCACTTGGGGATTGAGGTATACTGTTAGCTCAAATGATTGTTGCTAGAGACGTAGAGATAGTGTGACGATAGGCCATGAAGGCTCAATTTTCTACTTTGACCGCAGAGAGGGATAGTCTAAGGGTTGAGTGAGATAGTGAGAGTGGGCGACGACATGTTGTAGAGGCTCAAGTACAGTTGCTTATGACGGAGAGAGATACTCTTAGGGCAGAGCGTGATAGTTTCAAAATAGAGCATGATTGGCTATTACAAATGTCCACATATTATCAGACCTTATATGATGCTATTGTTCCTAGGTCTACTTGGCATCCACGATTCAGAGAACCTAGTGTTGTAGGTGATGGTGGTGGTGGTGAGGCAGGTGATCACTTTGTTAGACAGCTAGATTTATATGGTGGTTTGCAGCTTGGTCTATAGGGTTTTGTCCTTCTTGTCAGGCAATTTTTTATTTTTGTACTTGATCTTTATGTTGTTTATTACTCAGATACATTATAGACATGATTTTTGTATAAATTCATCGACCCAGTTGAGTCCTCATATATATGATTTGTATTATTCTATCACAGTTGTTTCACTAATGATGATGTATTATGGCATTCTCCCTTTTTTGATGATGATACATGTGAGATATACCTTCTTCGATTCAGCTCATTTTATGCTTATATGATTATCATGGATGAATATGTATGATGATGTATGTTTATATATGTTTTTGATGTACGCATATGATATGGATGGATGAATTATACTTTGTTTCATATGATGTTTTATTATTGATGATCAATTTATCGTTTGGATATATGATGTTTATGATGGATGATATAGATGTATTCCCCAAACATGATACATGATATTTTTATTGGTTTATTATCATGATATGTATTGATGACATTGTGGATGCAAGATGGATATGGTACTAATGATATTTCTATGTAGGATGGATGTTAGTTTGAAGACATATTGATGATGGATAGAAATTTGATGTTGTTACTTGTTGATGAGTATTGCTTTCGCTTTGCTTAGAGACTTTATAGTTTTGAACAATCTTGTTTGACGTAGCAAACAGATACGATGCACCAGGGTATTGATGACCAAGGTGACTTTGTATCTATTGCATGGACTTTGACTCTACAAACAAAGAGTATTTTTGCTCATACCAGACATACGAAAAATTTGTTTAAAGTATATGTTTGGGGTTGTGTTATAAAATTTTCAAACCAGTCATACAAAGAGGTATAGAACACCTAACATGCAACTGCTTCAAGAATTATTTCAACACAACTTTGATACACTCAATAAAGCAAGTATTTTCCATGGTAGTATTACAAAAATATCTTACAAATAGAAAATCAAAATGATGCTCAATTTCCCTCATTCCTTCTTCTCCAAATCCTTATGGACATCCTTGAGAGATCCTGGGAATGAGTCAATAAAATAAATCACAAAAATAAGACTACAAAAAGATAAAAACAAATTTGTAGTATCACTTGCCATATTTTTTTGAGTTTTCAGAACTATTATCCATTGTTGATGATGTATATCATAGGAACAGATCTGTTAAGGCATATCTCAAGATGTTGTTGGTGATTTATCAAAAGATAGGTAGTTGATACTTTGGCTTTGTTTTAGTCTATTTTGTGATCAAATATTTGTGATTGTTTGCTTGAAGGTTCTAGTTTTTGATGTTTTCTTTGTTTGTTTGTTTGTTTGTTTTGTCAAAGGGTGAGTGTGATGATTTGTTTATTATGGGTGAAAATTTTATTGCAGATTGTGATGATGGGGTAGTTCTTTTTGATTTTTTGAGTTTTATGATGGTGCTTTTGTTGTTTTTAGGGGACTAACCTAGGGCCTCGGGAGCTCATCAAATATAAGCCTTTCCTACGTTGTACACATAGAGGCTCATAGTTCGCTTGTTTTGAATGTTTTTTTGACCTTTTTTCTGTTTTGTGAATGTTTTTGGATTTTGTATTTTTTGATTGTTTTTGGATTTTGAATTTTTTGACTAAGTTGAAAATAAAGCATGTTAGAAACCTATGGGGACTAACCTAGGGTCTTGGGGGTTGTTTAATCCTTTCCTACATTGTACACACAAAGACCACGTATTTTGACCATTTGACTCAAAGCATAAATTGTTTTTGGATAAACAACATTGATAATCTAGATTGATATTCCACTTTTGTGTCTAGAGGATATGTTATGGGAAATATACTTGAACTAGTTGTGAGGTTAAAGCAAATGTTAATATCTTAGACTGTTTGAATGAAGGAATAACCCAACGATGTTGTTTGTTTTTTATTTTTTAACATGTTTTTGTTTTTTGTTGTTTTCTCGATTTTTTTTATTTTTGTTGTTTTTCACCATGATAGGATGCTCACAAATCAAATCCATGACTAGCCTTGGGAAGTTGCCCCCAGTTGGAGACAAGACTACTTTCCTTAATCAATAACAAGCCATGGTTGAATACATGTTTTATTATGAAATGGATGGGTGGATGTTGTGGATAGTACTGATAGATAATGATGCAAATTTTATTCAAACATAGTGCCTGTTTACCAAGTTTTCACTACAGTACCTATTCTAGGAGTGCCACAAAGTGGTTTTCACTCAAAGAACATTTTATTTCTCTTTACTGTTTTTCTTGCTTTTTTATTTTTCTCGTATTTTTTATATTTTTCCATTTTTTTGGATTTTTACCCTTTTTCCTGGGGTGGAAGATGTTGAAAACTTGGATTGATATTTCACTATTTTTCTCTAGAGGATATGTTGCAAAAAATCTTACTTAAACTAGCTGTGAGGTTCAAGCAACTATTTATATCTTAGAATTTTTTAGTGAAGGAATAATCTACGTTATTGGTATCTTTGAAGGTTACCTTTTTGTTGGGATGAATTGTTTTGAATGTTGCCCTGGTGGTGCCTTGGTGGGATACCTTGTTGGTGGGATGAACTGTTTTGAAGGTTACCATGGTGGTGTGTTAGCGGGTTACCTTGTTGTTTGGACAATGCCTAAATCACAATGTGAGCTAGAAGGCATAGATCAAGATTTATTCTGAAGCAAGATGTAAGTACTTGTCCCTAGTTTCTAGCAATGTAGGCGATGGATTATCATGTGATAGGACAACATGTTTGGATAGAGTGTGCCCTTTTGTAAAATTCCTCATGGCTCAGATAATGTTGGATATGATAGTATCAATGATAGTGACCTATGTCAAGATATTTTCCATAAGCAAGTGTAAAGTGTATACCAAACATTTGTCAAGGTCAAGGTAAGTTGGATTTGGATACAAATGGATTGGATTTATTATGGATCGGTTGAGATGCTTCCACCTGAAATGGTGCACGTAGATGCTCAATTCTACACATGATGCATGTTTGTCAAGTTTTCACCATGGTGCTTGTCCAAAGCGCCACCATAGTGGCTTTCACTAGAGGATGATTTTTCTCTTGACTATTTTCTTGATTTTTCTATTTATTTTTATTGATTTTTGATGTCACACAAGATGCCTGTTTACCAGGTTTCATCATGGTGACAATTTTTTTGCTCATGTTGAACCACCTGGTGGTGTTGATGTAGATGATGTTGGTGTTGATATGGTTACATTGTTGTTTTCATGACATGCCAATGATATCTTGCTTGGAGGAGTTGTTTTGCTAGGATACAGGCGCTTGAATGTAACCCCTGATAATTCTTATCTTCCTTGTTGATACCGGAGTTAACCTTACCTTGATGTGCTCATTGTGATAGAGTGCCCTTAGAATCCTTATGATAAAGAGTTACTACCAATGCATGGTTAATGCAAGATTTGGATATCATGGATGGCGAAATGCATTAAGGGGTACGAGATTCAGATGGATTGGTTGACAATTTGGAACCTTTTATTTTCCAAACTTGGGATGATGAGCAACGATGGGTGGATATGGAGATTCGATTGGGACCAACGTCTTGATATACCTTATAGGTTGCTCTTGAAGATTTATTTTGCATTGTTGGACTTTTTTGATGGAATAACTTCCCTTTTTTATTTTTCCCCATAGTTTCTTTGACTAATGGAGTTTGATAGGGATGATTTTCTTGCTTTTTCTTTTGCATCCATTTAAAGTTTTTTTGTCCATTTTATTTTACTGATTCTTTTACTTAAATGACTTGTTTTGTTCTTGGGTATAGCTTTTTCTCTTGTTGCGGTCCCAATCAAAGGGTTGAAATATGTATGGATGATGATTCATGGCATGGCTAGTTGTAGCATTGGTAGAAATTTCATCATAAGGACTCTTTGCGCTCTCTATGTTCATGCTTGCATTAGATAAAGTTGCCCCTAGTATTATAGAGGTATTACTGATATGTTTAGATCCCTTAATTATTGAATAACCACGACCTTGATGCTTAGGATTTCCAATAATCTGCACTAGTTCTGGAATACCCCATTTATGTAGGCCTAATCCTCTATCTTGATAATGAATCTATTATACCCAATTCTTTGCTTCTCAAGAGTGCTTCTTTGACTGTTGTAAGGGTCTCCCTCAAGATCAATTTCTAATATGTCTATAGATTTTGATATGCCTTGATCATGTGTAGGGATGTTAAGAGTCGATGACTCTTGTTCCTTATTTATGATATCAAGAGTATGAGACTCTTGTTTTAGATGAATATCATCTACATGTCTATTAGGAGTAAGCATCTCATGGGTAGATGTATGTGTGCTTGGTGTATAGATTCGTTCTTCTTTTGGAAAACCTTGGATGTCTTGGAAGATATCTACTAAGTCATTATAGTATTTTGATGATAAGGATTCTCGATCTTGACTTTGTGTGGTATTATCTTTGATATGCTTTGGATCACATTCTTGACATGGATTAATTTCAAATAAGGGAATGCTTATAAAGGATCCTTGGATTTTCTCAAAATGTGGGCATATGGGTGATAACTCTTGGCTTAGATTTTCTGCATTGGGTATAAGTGTTGGATTAAGAGTCTCTTGATCATCAATTTGTACTATAATGAGGTTGGATGATAACATATCTTGGACTGAATCATTGCTAGACTTGGGTGATTGACTTTGATCATGCTTGGAAATAACTTCTTGATTTATGTTCTCTTGCTCATTAGATGATGTAGAGATATCGTCAATGTGATCAATGATAGATAGCTCTTGATCGTTGTTTTCAATTTTTGAGGTTGAGATATTGTCCACATTGTCATTGGTAGATGGAATTTGAATGTCATCTTTAATAGCTATTTCTCTTTGATAAATAAGGTCTTGGATGATATTTTTGAGTGTTGTGCATTTTTTCATTCTGTGACCCTTGATTTTGTGGAACTCACATCATTCGTACTCATTATATCAAGGGAGTTTAAAGTTTGGTTCACCATAAGTTGGACTGTCGTTGATTTTGATAAGTTCCTATTATACTAGTTCGTGCATAATTACCTCTAAAGAACTTCTCCCAAAAGGGTGAATTTCCTTCTTGGTTGGTAATCTTTCCTCTGTGGCTTCACTTGATTGTTTTGCTCTTGATTTTGCGGAACTCCTTGATACTGTGTTTGAGGTACATTTTGATATTGCACTTGAGGTACACCTTGGTGTTGTGGAACTTCTTGATACTGCAATTGAGGTACATTTTGATATTGCACTTGAGGTACACCTTGGTGTTGTAGAACTTCTTGATACTGTGATTGAGGTACATTTTGATATTGCACTTGAGGTACACCTTGGTATTGTGAAACTTCTTGATACTATGATTGAGGTACATTTTGATATTGCACTTGAGGTACACCTTGGTGTTGTGAAACGTCTTGATACTACGATTGAGGTACATTTTGATATTACACTTGAGTTACACCTTGGTGTTGTGAAACTTCTTGATATTGTTGATTTTGGAAGTGTTGTTGATGTGTATATTGAGGTGTTTGTGGAATGATGTTCATTTGTTGTGGATATGGAGTGTTTCGAATTTGAATAAGTCATTGATGATATGTTGTATTTCGATCTTGTTTAATTTCCTCAATCTTTTCATAAATTTTATTTAGGAAAATTTGATGTTCTAGACTTATTCCTTGATGGTGATTTTGAAACCCCTGATGTTATTACCCTACTTGATGTTGTGACCCTTGATAAGAGTGATTTGGGTAATAGATTGACATGTTTTGTGGATGTTTTGATACTTAATACCCTATTGTAAGGTCACTTGTTTTATATCCTCATGGGTCCCTTCCATCATTTGTGGTTTTTGTTGGTGGGATGTTGGCATTGTTCTTGCTTGCTTTTATTTTTGGATTTTCAATGCATTAAATCTAAGGGTGGTTGGACCATTGAAAAGCATGCATAGAAATGGTATAGTGTATTTCGACAGATGTTATACCTTCTCTAGATGTACCCTTTTTCCAACTTTAGGATAGGGTTGTTCTTTGAAAGTCCTAATATGGATTTTCGCCTAAGGATTTTTCTCTTGTCGGATCTAAGGATTTTTCTCTTGCCAAGGATCATGAAGGGTGTATATCTATTGCTACACAGGAGGTAGTAACACGGGTCTTTCAGCTACTATGTATGCTTTCTCTTCCTCTTCGTCTAAGATTTGTGTTGCATTTCTCCATTAGTTAGGTGTTTCATTCTTCTCAAATATGAAGGTTCTTAAACTGCTAATGATATTAGTTTGTTCACCTTCTATGTGTGTGAGACTAAGTTGGAGGATCAGTGCTACAAGGTTCAATTGTTGAACTGGAGCAATTAGTTTCCAAATGGTCATAAAGTGTAATGGTGTTTGAGATGGTCACTATGAAGCTAAAGACCCTAAGGTTTGAGTGATGTTTTGGAATGGTGCTACTTTTCATAAATCAAAATGTTGAAGGACTAGGGTCAATATTTCACTTCCTTGTCTAGAGGATATGTTGTAGAAAATATTTTTTATCTAGTTTCTCGAGTTCCAAGTAACTGTTGATATCATAGACGTCTGAGTGAAGGATTGATCCTAGTGGTTTGTTTGATTTTGATTTCTAACAAGTAGGATGGAAATAATGGATGAGGGACTATAAGACTTATCTAGTTTTCCAATTGTTTTGTTCCAACAATGATCCTATAAGCATATTCAGTTTCTTTTTCCCAATTGTCAATAGGATAAAGCAATAGCACTAGTTTTTTGAGCAAAGGCTCAAAACTATGAGCAAGAGTGGCCAAATTTATCAAGTGCGACAAAAAATGTGTCACATGCATGGGTTTTGGAGAAGCAAGTGCGAGCTAGAAAAGCAAGTACAACTTCTATGTGTTTCTGTCAAATGCAATGACTACTCAAGCAAAAGCGAGTTTCTTTAAGCAAATGCAAGCATCTTGGAGGCAAGTGTGCCAATTTATGAGAAGCAAATGCAAGAAAATAAAAGCAAGTGTGTGGATTCTATACCAATTGCTCAGTTTCTATCAAATGCAACTGATTTTCATCGATAAATTTTCTAGGACAAAGAGCAAATGCAATTAATTTTTGGAAACTACTCTAGAAAATGTGACAACTACACTGGAATTCTTTGCAATGTGGTCTCTGTGTGTTTTTTTTCCAGTTTAGCAATCTTTCTCCGAATTTTTGCAAGTTGAAGTTGGTTTTTCTCTCAATTTCTCTATGTATGGAGTATGGCAAGTGATACAACAACACTTGGACTGACTCAGAAAGCATGGACATGTGTGACCTTCATGTTTATAGCTTAAGTTGTGAAATCACAACACCCAGGCAATAGTTCCCAAATGCTTACTTTGATCAATACAGCCTGAAATAAAATCTTGAATATTCAGAAACCTTTAAGCAAAATCCTTTCAAGGAGTGCAAATATAGGGCTTCTCTAAAAGTCATACACTAATTCAAAGGGTTTGTGGTTCAACCATCATGTTCAGTGTTTGTTTGGATGTGTTCTTTTAGATCAAGCACAGAGTTTGATGTCAAATTGTTTTGAATGTATTTGGCAAGTTTAACATAAACAAGCAATTACAACCCTAGTGGATAGAAACCATTATTTTAGGTAGGCCTACCTCATGCTCTGAAGAGATGATTTTACATGCAACTTATGGCGTGGTCCTATAGTCATACTTGGCAAGTAACTTCTTGAAAGTAAATTTTGGTGCACCACTTTGAAAGAATGTTTTTAGATAAAGGGGTAGCTTCTAAAACAATTTGTCTCTTAGTAATGTTCTAGGGATATTATTTTTGGGCCCCTATACATGCGGATTTTTGCTCAATTAAGAGACCTCCTAGCCCTTACGATTTTTATGCATCATGAGGATATTGAGGGATAATACGTTGACATAGGTTAGCAGCACCCGGTGGGATGATGAACTTTCCTCACACCAATAACTTATTTATATAGCGGTCCATAATGAAAGTACCATTTGGGTCACCTATGAGTTCTCTAGCGCAAGATGTTTTTCAATAGGCATGCACTCTAAAAGGTATGCTTGAAAAATATGCGAAGCTCAAGATGTTTTCGCTCACCCAAGATCGCCAAAAGGTGTGAGGGGAGAAGAAAACCATCTAGCTTACCCAACATTGAATGCACGACAAACACTTCGTAGCAGTTTGATTCTTTTTAAGCACCTCGAGCGGTGCTATCCCCAAAAATATGTGAATAAAGCAAAACATCTTGTTCTTTTTAATTGCACCAATACAAAGTATTATGGATATCAATCACTTAAGATAGCAATGGTGCAAGATAGAAATAATAATTTGTTCATTTTTAAGCCCAAATCTAAGTGTTTCTAAGAAATCAATCTTGGTCTTAACTTGGTCAACAAAAGTAAAAATGAGCGTGTGTCAACAAAAAGAAATCATTTTGTATTTGTTCTTTGTATGTACCAAAATCAAAGTTCCTAATTATGAAAACTTGGAAACAATTCATTTTTAGAGCACCTTAATTGAAATGTTTTGTTCTTTTTATGCACCAAATGACAATTCCTAACTTAGAAAAACTTTGGAATGGTTCATTTTTAAGTGCACCAAAATGAAATATTCATTTGTGTTGTTCTTTTTAAAGCAACAAATAAAGGTTTGTAATTTAAGAAATCATGGAAATAGTTCAATTTTTAATAACACCAAAACGAAGTGTGCATTTGTGTTGTTCTTTTTAAACCACCAAATAAAAGTTCCTATTTTAAGAAAGCTTGAAATGGTTCATTTTAAGAGCACCTTAAAATTTGTGAACCAAGATCCCTCTAAAACCTGCAAAGCACAAGAAATAAACACATTATAAGATTGAAATGCAAGTTAGAATCTAGGTTCCCCATGAAATCCATTTGCAATGCTTAAAATAGGAAAGAAGAATGAAGAACATAATGAAATAGATTAAATCCTATTAAAACAAGCAAACTCTTAATCCCATGGGGGAATTGGTGCCAATTTGATGTGAAAATTGGCCCTTTCCCAACTCCTATGATGAAATGTTGAAGATTGATGAAGAGTGATCCACTTTGTTGCAGATTCAAATGTGCTCCATGATGAAAAACTTGCATAACCTAGCTATAAATGAGATAAAATGCTAAAGCTTGAAGATGTATTTGAGTATAGTAAGTTTACTCAAATTGTGGATGATAGAATAACGAGATTACCCTCTTATTTATAGATTGGCAAGTTGAAAACATGCCCAAAATAGAGCAATGTGGGACTAAGAATGAGCCAATGACAAAGTGCCACTTGTCAATTTGTGAGCGGATGAAGGAAGTGCAAGTTTTGATGATTGTGCCAATAAATGCATATTTTGAATTTTGAATTTGTTGAAATGACATGCAAGAGGGAAGGAAGAATGCATTGAATGCCACTTGGCTCAAGGCAAAGGACATGTAAGATGGAGTAAATGCCTTGTTAGATGTACATGTCAACTTGGATTTTTGAATTAAAACTTGGAAAATATTCCCAAAAGATGCCTTGTTGAGGAAAATAGAGATTTAATAAATCAATTAAATCTATTTTCATGTGCAAGTGGTAAAAGCTAGAGGATGGGACATGATAGAAGATTAAATTAATTAAAGTTAATTAATTTAATGAAGGGGGTTAGATGATGTGACCTATTTGACTTAAATTTGTGGATTTATTTAAATCAAATATGAGAGGAATGTGATAAGAGATTAATTAAATAAATATTTTGATTTATTTAATTAAAAGAGATGATTGTTAGATTAAACTAAATAAGGTTTTAATTTATTTAATTTAATAGATAGACTTTAGAGATTTAATAAAAAAAAATTAATTATTTAATTAAATAGGATAATTAGATCAAAATGATTAATTTAATTATCGAGAAGAGGTGACTTAATTAGATAACTGGTTTATTTAATTAAGAGAGGAATATTGATGAATTTAATCAGATAGGGGGATATTTGATTAAATGTTTAGACCGAAAGATGATTCAAGATGAAACGATGTTAGTAGGCGAGATCAAATGCACAATGTCAATCAGTACATTTTACGTGTCTATAAAAACAAAGTTTGTTTGTTATTTTTATGCACCAAAACAAATATTCCTAATTTAATAAAAACATTGGTAAATCTAGAGTGATTTGACCATTCGTCTTCCCTATGGAAAACAAGTTAGTGTTTCTTAAATCCTACATACAAAAATGTTAGCACATGTCACACATTCAAAAATAGGCATCTAT
Organism: Sequoia sempervirens; assembly: GCA_007258455.2. Taxonomy (NCBI): domain Eukaryota; kingdom Viridiplantae; phylum Streptophyta; class Pinopsida; order Cupressales; family Cupressaceae; genus Sequoia; species Sequoia sempervirens. Next base: position 573,307,939 of record VDFB02271358.1, read on the forward strand.
TATCAAAAAAATCAATTACAAATTTGCAGATCTTATGCACAAGTATGTCAAAGCGAATGCACAAAAATTAGAGTCAAGTGTGCCCTCTGTCAAAGAGAAAGTGTGCAGGTTTAGAGAAAGTGTGCCCTTGTCAACTGTCAAATGCTCAGAAATTTTGCAAGTGCTAGGTTCTTAGTGTTAGATGTGTGGGTTTCAGAGTCAAGTGTGGTTTTCTTGATAGGAAATTGTGAACCTTTTTAAGACAGTGCGTGAAAACTTCTCCAAATGCGATTCTGGAACCTACAACTTCAAAAATGGCTCATACAAATGTTAGTGTAGGGGACCATGGTCCCATTGGGCATGCCAAAATGTGTGAGGGGGGAAATCATTAGATGTAAAGCAAGAAAAATATACTTGAAATCAGAATCTAAGCTAAGATCAAGAACACTAATCTAGATTTAATCCTACACTTACGAAATGAAACTAAGCTATTGAAAACATATTAAGAAATCCCATGATTAACAAAATGAATTCAAAATAAAGAAAAGTGTTACCATCTTGTATCAGAGTGTGTTCGCCTGATGTTGGATTGCTCGTATCACTGCGAAGCCTCCATATTTCATGTACAAAGCTTCGATGTGATATTTTGGTTGGTTGATCAAAGAAATGTTGAAGCTATAATGGTGATTGTGAATGTTGACAGTACTTCATTGTGCAAATGATCTTTACTCTTCGATCCTTTTTTTGTGAGGAAAGAGGTTTGTTATATAGAAAATGAGATTCGAAACAGACGATCAGGATTAATTAATGTTCAATCAAGATCGATGGTTGAGAGGTGTTGAGAGGATTCATACATGCATAATTTGTGCAAAGTAGATTGCACAATTTGTGTAATTGAAGAAATAGATTGAATGATTAGTGGGATTGAGGAATAGATTGATCAGTTAGGGAATCGTAATTTGCTCAATCAGGAATAGATTGATCTATTAGGATTAGACTGAGAAATTAGGGGATCGTAATTTACTCAATAAAGAAAGTGGTTGGAAAAGATTAATTAATTAATTTGATTCATTCATTCATTTTGGAGTTGAACATGCAAATCAAGTTTGACTTTTGCAAACAAAGTTGCATTAGTTTGATTTGATTTTTGATAATTTGAATAGTTTGATTTAACTATTCAAATTTGGAGGGAAAGGTGACTTTAATTAAATTATTACGATTTAATAATTCAATTAACTTAGGGGAATAAGGTGATTTAGTGACATAATTAAATAATTGGCCTTATTTAACTAACCAAGATGAATAAAGTGAATATTAGGACTCTATTAAATAAATGAAATTTATTTAATTAGTTGAAATGATAGAAATATGAATTAATTAAATAATGTCATTTTATTCAATTAATAGCAGAAATAGGGTTTTTAGGATTTTATTAAATAAATGTAATTTATTTAATTCGTTAAGAATGATGAAAAAGTGAATTAATTAAATAATGTTGTATTATTCAATTAATAGGGTAAATTAGGGTTTCAAATGTAATTGATGTGAAATGCAATGATGTTTGATGATAATGATGCCAATGATGTGAAAATGTCGTTTAGTATGTGTGATAGGTGTTAGGTCAGTTTTACATGCCTACACAGTCAAAGCCCCGCTTTGGTGTTTCGACCTCCATGGATAGCCAGGAAAGCCATGAAGTAGAAAATGCGATAAAGGAAAGAATAATATCAAACACTACAAAAGATACAATGCTACTCTATCAAACCACAAGAAAAGAGGATAGTGAAGCAATACCACCTCCACCCAAAGGCAATCAAGGCCAATGAAGGGAGAATGCAACACAACGATCTTGGAAAATTTGACATGGCTGCAGCGGTGACGAAGGAGGTCTCACAAGACTCCAAACTCGTACCTTCTATGGTAGCACAACACGTACAAAATGAAGTTGATGTAGTAACAAGCTATTGTGTAATGCTCAATGGATTGTAGAAAATCACATGAATTGCCAAGAAGATGAGATAGATTGCTAAAAAGATGAAGTGATAGTGAAAATTATGCATTTGAAGGAAGATTAGGAGGGAAAGATCCATTTTCAAGTCAGTTGGTCGACATAGAGACATTACGCTTCATGCACAATGGAGAACATAATGTCCTTGCAGACTCTAGAGGCAGGAATCTGTCAAAGGCGACAACGCACTGTGTAGATGCTCACATATCGCACTTGCGTCCCTGACAAAAATTCCCCCATCGACACATAGGAAAAATTCCAAGTGGATGGAAGGTAGGTGAGTGATGTGGAATTTTGCACTCAAGTTTGATTTTCTAAGGTGAGGGGATGCAAAAAGGGAATTTACACAAGGGGTGCAAATTCACTCCTATACAGGTTTCAATGGAGACAAATAAGGGAAAATAGTTTTTAAGTGTTCAAGTGGAGAGAAAGTAGTCAACTCAAGAAAGAATGGTCATTTAATGATCTTAAAGAATCTGTCCTTTATTTCTCCAAAGTAGGATAGACTAGAAAAGGAGTCTTGGTCTCATTTTTAATCAATTCTGACATTTTGTTGTTGTATGTTGTAAATTTTTAAGTTCTTCTCAACAAAAAACATTGTATTATAACTCAAAACCAATCTTTGAGATTGAAGAATAGATGTAATTTTTCAGATTTTGAAGGCAAATCAGTCATTTTTCAGACTTATATCTACTATAAGAACACCTTTTCTCAATAAAATTTAGTATTTTTGCCTTCTCAAAAATTGTTTCATTATGTGCAAATGGATGATTGATATGTTCTTTTGTGTTTTATGCTAAAACCTCAAATGTATTGTCTCATTTCTAACACTTTTAGGCAGAAATGTATGTATCATGTAGGTCATAGGTTGTGTCATTGAAGTTAAAGCCATTTATTTAGAAAAGTACTTGATTTTCCTTTTAAAGCTTACAAACTTTTCAGCTTTCCTATGAAACACTTATGTATGAACATGTTAACCTTTGAGTTGTGCAAACACAAACTTAAAAACTTAGAGATTCGTGTGTCAAAATAGTAGTTCAAGTCATTCCATGTTTGGTGAATCACCTTATTAGACATAGTTTTTCATTTCATGCTTTTATTTCTACCCTTTTCCATCAGTAAAGTTATAGAAAAGATTATAGTAGGTGAACACCAAGAGAACCAGCTCACTCTGGAGGTTAACTCCCACATCCTAAGCCCATAACCAGGGGACTTATCCCATGTTTCACCAATAGACTGAATTTTCCAACTTAGTAAGGGTGCACTATTTGGTTATAATAGTTTTTGGCATGCCTAGTGGGACCATTGAACTATCTTAGTTCAAAGTTTGTCCTATCGTTGTTGGTATTGGGTGTGTATGCCAGCAATATCTATCTTTGGAGGCAATATTATCACACACTTGGAGACTCCAAATTTATTTTACTGGTTTTAGAAGATCAAGTGCTGGTATGTGCTTCAAATGTTTGCAAAAAGCAATCTTAATAATTCTGATTTTTAATTAATTTTGTGAATTTCCAACTATTTTAAATGTTACATAATGCCTTCATTCAAGGGAGATATGTTTATAACCCTCCATTCCATGAAAATTTTGCTTATACCACTTCTAATCAGCAATACAAAGTTGAATATGTGGCTGATTTTGACTCAAATAACCCACCAACAACATATTACCAACATACATATCATGCTTACCACCCGCCCACCTCTGCTCAATCTTCTTGGCAGGCTTCCAATCAATTTCAAGAAGCCATTACTATGCTAAATCATCCTTCTTACTTTCCTAGTCAGTCCCAAAATACTGACAATATGGAGATTAGTGATATCAAAAACATATTGTTGGACTTCAATAAGTGATTGGATGATATGAAGAGACAACAATAGTTTGATTTGCAGCATAAGGAGTTGGCTTACCAAGATTATCAATGCCAACAAGATATGGATATACAGAGGAAGCAGTATGAGGAGTCTCTTGCAAAAGAGATTGATACTAAACAAGAGCAAATAAGGTTATTACTTGCCAATGTCCAAAGGATGGAAGGCCAATCAGCTACTTACATTCCAAATCAACCTGCAAAAGAGGATATTTCTAGGTTCAAGATTCCAAGTTTCAAGCAAGATAAGCTTCATGAATCTTCAAGTAAGTCTTTTGAGTTTGAAATTCCAAGCTTTAGGAATTTACATCCTTTGCAAGAGCCTAGTATCCCTCAAGAACAACCTTCTCCAAAATTTATTTTTCCTCAAGAAACCCAACAAGACCTTTATAATCAGCCCTTGTGTCCTATCACTATTCGTCTTTGTAAAAATGGTCCCATTAATTACCAAGATAGCTGGTTTGGTGAGCAAGAAAATGAGGCCTTTTTGGAAGAACAAGAAGAATATTTTGTTGTTGGTACACTTGCACATGAGGTGGAGGAAGAAAAATTAAATTTGAAGCAAGAGGTTGGTGACCATGATCAGTTAGAATAACAAATTGAAGAGCATGCTTTTTTGGGATAGCAAAGTACAAAGCAAGTATGCAAGTTTCAATGCCATCATAAGTTTTGGAGTTAGTAGAAGATGAGAATGAGCATGAGAAGATTTTGGTTTATGAGGAGACAAATGAGGACAACCTTGTTTAAATGCAAGATAGAGATGAAGTTGACACAAACAAGGAGGGATGCTTTGAAGTCAAAATTAGTCCCCTTATACATAAAAGCAAGGAAGAGGTTGAAGAGGACTTATTTTGGGATGATTTGGAGGTGTTTTGTTTGAATTTAGATGACAAGCTAGCATTAATGGAAGAGGAAAAACATGAATAATAGTAGCATGATGCAGAAATAGTCTTCACAAGTAAGCAAGATGATGAAGAATCAACTCACAAGTGAAAAACCAACAGGGACACTTCAAGGTTTAACATTTCAAGAGTTGTCCTATTAGACACCTAGCTAGAATGGAGGTCACCAAAGTACCACAATTCATGCTTGCACCCAAGCATGAAGTTCCAGCTGAAGAAGAATGCATTCAACTTACATATTCATTTCAAAACAATAGTATACACAATCAGAATGAAGAGGTAAGTAGATTTGATTTTGTTCTTCAAGAGATATTGGAACCATTGGTTAAGTTTTTCACATTTCCTCACTTCCTCTTGGCTACACATAAACATGTGAAATATTGCAAACTAGTGAGAAAAGGAAGCTACTTCAAGGAACCAGTTAATGGTTTCATTTGAATGACTTTTGTTGTTGGTTAGTGTAGGTTAGGTTGGGTTTCCTTTCATGTCAATAAGTGTTGATGCACAATGCTTTGGGTGTTGTTTTCTCCAAGTGTTGAAGCACAGTTGGTTAGGTGTTAGTTAGTTGTCTAAGGTGTTGCAATTATTTTCAAATCAAGTTTTGAGTTTTTTTTGGTCTCTCTTGACTCCTATGCCCAATGGAAATGCAATGCTACTGGTTCTTTATGTTTAGCAAGCAAAAAACACTGAGAGGTCACCAAAAATGGCAACCTATTTTAGACCAAGTGGTCTAAAATAGGTTACATTAAATTTTTTTCTCAAAACAGAGATAAAGGGATGCTAAAAAAATGCCTCCAAAGGTTGGGGTTGATTAGATGTCTTTTAAGTCCATATTTTAAGATTTGCAAGTGTGTTTTGCTTGTAAAAGGACTCTTATCATGTGAAGATCTTTAATTTCCTGAGCTTATCAACTCAAGGTTGCTCGTGTTTGGAGGAAATGTTTTTTTGAGGGGGATTTGAACTTCAATAGAACATGTCAAGCTATTAAGGTTTGATAATAATTTTGAGGTTTTGCATGACTACTTCTATAGAAGTATTTTTAAGGGACATATTAAAAATGGTTGAGTCTCTTAATACTCTTGTGTTCCTTCCATGTGAGAGCTTACAAATCCATGCACCAATGAAAGGAAACATGGAGATAAGTAGCAATTTCAAGGGTTTTCTTTTAATGGGAATTATGCAACTCATTGATTTTGATCATGCAATACTTAATGATATTGGGTTGCAGAGAGGAGCTTCATTTAAGGTTGTTGATATACTCTACAAGGGTGCATCTTTGTACTCATAATATAGAGCTTACCACATTACAAACCCAAGCAATATAGTTGTTACCCTTAGTGTCCCTATATATTGATGTCAAGGCTATGTTGTATCTAACTTTCAGTGCAAGACCGTGATGCAGTTAACTTGCATTTAGGATCTTTGTATATAGATGGACTGTATGTTTTGGTTTTACCTTATAGATTTTGATCCAAATATTAATGATCTTGGGTCAGCCTTTAGAAAAGTAAAATCCAAAGATAACAAGGAAGCACCCAAGATAGAGAAAATTCTAGTGACTACAATGTTGGCAAGCAAATGAATATTGAAACCAGATAATTCACTTTGTTTTATAAAGACACAGTATGCATGATCACTATTTTTCATCATAATAAGGATAACCAATTTGAGAAGCAAATAGGGTGCATAACAGGGTTTTCTAGACATTTGTAGACACCTGAATTTGACCACCCCCATATGGTCAAATTCATCCCTTTTATTCCTCTATCCTGCATCCTTCATCAGCGTTAATTAAATAATTTATCATTTAACTAATGTTGACATATCCATAAGGTATTTAATTAATTAATTGAATACTTTATCCATTATCCCCTTTCCTCTCTAAATTAAATAAATACTCTACTTTATTTAATTTAGTCATTTTCTCTTTATGAATTTAAATCCATTTTTAAATTCATTATTTCTCTCTCCTTGTCCCATTCTCCATAATTCTCTCTAATCCAGATTAACTTAGTTAATACGTGATTAGGATGTGCACATCCCTAATCATAATTAGGGTCACATCCTCCATAATACCCTACTTATCCCTAATTCTTCATTAGCCTACTTAATCCCATATTTGCACAACCTTAATCACTTGATTAGGTCAACCTAATCGCCATGCCATTTATGGCATATGTCCAAATTCAACTTCATTTAATGCTTTCTCCTTTTGGAGAAGGCAACCCCTTCCCCATGTGAATTTTTAATTCACATTTAATCCCCCTAGGCATTTGAAAGAACTTTTAATTCTTTCTCTCATCTCCATGTGGATATTTGAGGAATTTTTAATTCCTCACCCATCACATCATCCACATGTGGACAAGGACCTCCTTTATGAGGAGATCTTGTCCCAATCCCTAGGTACTATGTAGTACCTCCACCTCACCTCTCCTTGCCACCTCACCTACCACATGTCAAGATCTGAGGGCTTGTGAGTTCTCAACTCACTCCAACCCTTGTTCTTCTCCATCGTGGCTTCTTCCTAACCATCCATTGTTTAGAGGCACTTCCCCTAAAAATCATGGAATTTTCCCTCATTTGCATCAGTCATCCAACAATCAATCAACTTTAGCACACTTAGCATTCATCCAAGCATCCAAGAAAATCTATCATTGTTGCATCATTTTGAGCTCATATCTTGCACCCATTGCAATACCCACAATAACCATTGAATTCCTCATCACTCCATGATCATTTAGAGCTAGATTTTATGTTGTTTTGCTATCAAAGGAGCACATATTCGAATGATCAAAGGGCAAACCAAAGCAATCAACTCAACAAGGTAAAAGGTTCCATATTTCTTGTATTTTGTTTGAGTTCACCTTAGGCCAATATTGAGTGTTTGTCTTGTGCTTTTGGTCTTTTGCATTAGTTTAGTTTTGCACTTTAGGTAGGTCAAATTTACTTGCACACATTTATGGCACGCCCAGTGGGACCCACACCACAGGTCTACACTTTATAGTTTTGTTGTTGTTTGAATTTTGCAGCTTCGAATTTCTATACACAGGGCGAATTCGCCCCGACGAGTGAACTCGCCAGTTACAGTGGTGAAATTGCAACTGACAAATGCAAACATGATTTTTCCCTTTCCTGAAAAGAGGCGAACTTGAAGGAAAAGATGAGACCACTTGATATAGAGGCGTATACATTGGAGGTCTTCAGTTATAGGCGAGATTCACTTAGTTACATAGGTGATTGTGAGCTCACCTCTTCCCCGTGACAAGCGACTTCAAATTCGCCCATCCACCTGGATAGGCATAAGCACTTTTGCCCATCTTCCCAAACATGCGATCTTGATCTTTAGACACAGGCGATTTTGTCTAACACAAAAATGAATTTGAGGTATTCCCAAATGTTAATTTTCTTTGATTCAAGCTTCAATTTGGTTGTGATTTTGAGTATTGATCTGTTAACTTGTCTGTTTGTAAGTGTGTCATTTTACTAATGATTTGTGCAACAATTTTCCCTCATTTTTCCAAGATCTGAGGTGAAAATTACTAACATATTTTCTGTAGTATGATCAATTGAATACCCCTAGATTAGCTCTATCTGTTATCTATTTTTCATACTAATCTAGGCACGTGTATTTTAATTAAAGGGTTAATTTACATTGTTTGTTGTGCTTGAGAGTAGGATGTTGACGTATCCACTCCCCTTGCACCTTTCAGTGAACCTGGGTGATGAGAAATCACAGCTTGTTCTAGTCCAGTCCAATCTACCTAGGAGGTGCTAGCGCATCTAAGCTCTCCCCTTCCACTACATGTGAGCTTGGGGACCAATCAAAGTGTCTAGTATCTTCTTCCCTTAGTGAGAACTGCCTAGGATTTTATCACCCAAGGGACAATCCCAACCACGTGTTACCAATGGGGCATATAAAGGGGGGGAACTAAAGTTGTACCCCAATCCAGTCACATTGTGTCTAGCGAAGCGTCGAAGCTAGGGTGATACCTAGATAAGACGTGTAGGGTTGGCCCGAGTTTCTTGTACTTTGCTGGGGCTCTCATTCTACACTTGTGACAGGTTGGTGTTCACGGTTGTGCCTCACGTACCTATTGTATATCAAGGATGCACGAGATAGCCTATATAACCTAGATAGAGGGGTGTGTGCAAGAAGTTGAGTCCACTTTTTGGCCAAAAAGTGGAAGTGTTTTTCCTGATTTTCAGAATTTAACACATTTGACCTTAAAATTTGAAGCACTTAGAGATGGAATCTTCAAAAAAGTCACTAATCATAAAATGTAGTACTCGGAGTCTAATTTCCAAATATGTAATTTATTTAAATACCCAGATTGTAAAAATTGAGTTTCAATAGGCGTTTCTAAAAACCACTATTTAAAAGTCACTTTTTTATACTATACCATGCACGTGTACGACATCCATATTTTGACCTAAATTATCATATTTTTCTAAATCCTTTTGGGAAAAGATTTGTGACTCACTAAAGCTTGCTTTTAATATTTTTTTATAATTTTTTATTGAATTTTTTTTTTTTATTAAATATTTATTAGGCATATTTGTCATTTTGAAAAATCGTCGTGTACGACACACATAAGATGACCTAAACTTATCATTTTTGATTTTTTTTAAATTGAAAAGAATTGTCTGAAGTTTGTTCTCGTGCAATCCATTTGTCAAAATGTTATGTTGATCAAAAGTTATTAAAATACTAAAAACCCGATAATTCAAGTTTATGGACTAGTTTCATTAGAAATTAATTGAAAAATAGAAAAAAATAATCAAATTATTAAAAAAATTACATATTTGGAATCTGCACCGTCTCATCTATAATGGGTTTTAATTTAAAAAAATTCTGCAAAATAGGTCTTCAAACATATGTCCAAAGTCATTATTTTCTGTGACATTAACAGGACCTTCAAGTTGCAGGTCAAACTAGGTCCAAAGCTTAGGTTCGAATCCCCAAGCCATTTCCCGAACCAAAAAACAAGCCAAAAAACCTACTCAAAAATTCATAATTTAAAAAACGGGATCCCGTTTCAAAAAACGGGATCCCGTTTCATAAAAAAGCCATTTTTTATGGTTCTATGAAATGGGATCCTGTTTTGTAAAACGGGATCCATTTTGAAATTCTTCAAAACGAAAATTTCCAAAATGGAAAGTTTTCAAAGCGGATCCCGTTTTAAAACTTTCCATTTTGAAATTTCCGTTTTTGGAAAATTTTCAAAACGGGATCCCGTTTTTTGAACTTAGGCTCGGGATCCCGAAGCTAAACAGGATCCCGTTTTTTCAAGCCAAATTCATTTTTTTGCCTAAGGCAAAAACTTCCACATTTCATGGACTCAACTTTGTGCACTTACCCAGAGACCTGTGTTTTAGTCGTGGCTTGGTGTAGTGCAGGGGATGCACACCGTACTCTGAAGTTACTCATCATGTACTCCCTTGGGTTGAGATAGAAATCCTCATGGTGGACTATGATAGTCTCCGAGAGAGAGTGTGAAGGTGAGCCTGTGGCGTCTGTTGATGACCCTGTGCCACTAAATCACTAGCTATCCACCTTCATGAGAAAGGGTGATCTAGAAAACCACCTCGGTATCATAGAGTATTAGCCTTGGGTTATCTACTCAAGGTGGTGGGCCTACATCAAGTTTGTAAGCCTTAAATACTAATTTTAGGATTGTGTTGCCTGGCGTGTCTCCATTGTGCGATACCAGTGCTTATTTTTAGTTGAGTCAGTCCAGCCTTTTTGTCTGTTGTTTGTCATTTTTTCTTTCCTTTTTCCATAGTCAGCCCCTTCCCTCAATGGTGAATTTTCTTCTTACAGAGATGAATTTGCATTGTGGATAAGTGATATTTCCCTGTAAAGGGGTGATTATACGTCTGAGTCCGGTCTAGGTCATCCATTTAGGTGAGTTCATCTTTGTTAGAGGCGAATTTGATTGTGGGTCCCCTTTTTTAGGTGACCCCGTGTCTACATGTTCCCTAGATAGGCAAGTCTACCCAGCCCTTAAGCGAGTCTATGTCTAGTCCTTATCCTTCGGGTATGCCTGTTCCTCTAGAATAGGTGATTTTGTCCCCCCCTTGGGCGAACCTGTTGTCCACAGGGGCGATCCTTCTTTCTATCCAAGTCTTCCCCATTCGTACACCCCTTAGAATCAGTGAACTTATTGTCCACAGGGGCGAATCCATGTCTTCCTATTTCATTCTCGTCTATACAAGTCAAGACTTAGGCGAATCTATTTATCCGATAGGCAATTTGGTTTTAGGTGTTTCCACTTATGTCTGTACCGTTTAAGAAATAAGCGAGTTCGTTATCCCTCGATAGATGATCTTGACCCCATCCATACATTTCAATACTTAAGTGAAGTTGTCATCCTCATTGGGTGATTTTGAAAATCGAGTCCACCTGTTCCCTTTTGGTCTTCTGAGGATTTAGGCGATCCTATTCTCTGTTCAGGAAATCTTCTTGTTTGTTCAAGCAATCCTACCCATAGATAGGTGAATTTGCACCTCAAGTTCACCTGTTTCCGTTGTGTCCCCAGATATAGGCGAATTTGAGTCCTAGAGATAGGCAAGTTTTCCCGACACAAGGGCATGTCCGTTGACCTTGAATAAGTGAAGTCATGACCTAAAGAGGAAAATTTGAGCTACACAGAGGCGTATGCGTTGTCCATACAAAATCGAGAGAGTGAATCCTTTTGGCCACTAAAAGCCTGTCATTTTTTGAGTCCTTTACCGTGATCAAAAAAAACTTATCATCATCCATTCACCCATAATTGCCACTTTAGTCCGCCTGCATTTTCCAAAATTCATCATCTCATCGATTAAATCATATAGGTGTATCTTAGAACACCCTAGATTGCATTTTCCTCATCAATTCATCAATCCAAGTCCCATAGAATTTATTTTAGAGGTTTTATCCAAGTTGGCTTAGGTGCCTAATCCCGACTGTCATCCTTCACACTTAGGATTGTTATTTGTCCTGAGTTAGTAATCATCCATGGACCAATCAATCTACTTCTATCTTGAGGTAGACTTGGTGTTGTAATCATCCTTTTCGTCATCTAATCCGATCATCAACATCTTACATCATCTAGTTCAACCTCTGAACTTGGTTTAGAATCAATCTCATCATCTAATCCAATTGATCATCCCACCCTATCAATCATCTCATCTCGTCAATCAATCTGATCCAATCTAATCACATCAAATATCCAATTGTCTGATCAATCAATCCACCATCTAATCTAATCAATCCTTTAGTCATCACCTAGATCATTTATTTAGGTGCATCCTAGAGTAAACATCATCTTAGGTCATCCTGGTAGTTTTGCATTTTTATGCCCATTACTCGATTGTAAGCAAAGAAACTCATGGCAGAACAATAGGCTCAAGGTACCTAGCCTCACATTCCTCAGGATCCCACCAACGGTGGCTCATCAGAATCCAATACCGAGGTCCATACTACTTCACCTCCTACTGACGAGAGCATGGTCAACCAACCTGAGGTCACAGTGCATGAATATCTTAACAATCTTGTCAATTTCCAAATGACCAATCATCTCCTCAATGAGTGTGGGGATAAGATCCTACCTGCGTTGCTCATGAAGGGCATCAAACCATCGTCGGGGTTTGACTTATCCAAGTATGTCAACATCACACCTCCTGCACCCCCGATATCGCAAGATCCTCAGAATTCACAAAGTAATTCAGGAAATTTGTATATAATTGAGAGTCCATCGCAAGAGGGTTGGTATCAACCTGGGTTTGGCAATGTCATGCTCTATCAAGTCATACACCCTCCTCGAGCTCTAATTTCAGTTATGGGGGCACCTCAACCAAACATTCCTCAAGGCCCCAATCCTAATGATCCCCTTGCTTTTGGTATGCCATAGAGTCTCCCTAATCCGCCATCCATGCCCATCCCACAAAACTCAACTCCCATACCATTTGCACCACCTCTTCCACCTAACCAACCTAGTCTACCATCAATGAATACTGGGGGAAATCCCTTTCCTACACCACCTCCACCTCCTAGATCTACACCCATGACAAATTTACCACCACCTCCATTCACATCTCAACAACCACCTCAAGGCAATATCCCATCCTTGAATCAACCTCAATTTAACCTGTAGTAGGCAAAGCCATCCCAACCACCTCATCAGCAGGTATCACAACAACCTCTGTCTCAACCTCCACTACATAACTCAATTCCTTTGCAACCCCCACATCAAGAAGCGCAGGCTACATCACAACCTCAACAACAACCTCTGCATCAATTGCAAGGTGTCCCATCATAAACCCCTCAGCAAACACGGGTACCTAATGAGAGGCTCAAAATACATTTATTTGAATCATTTCATGTTAAAAGACTTGTTATTTTTATTAATTAACATGACTAGCAGTAGATTATAGATTAACATATTTACTTACTTTGCTTTATGTTTAGCTAAATTAGTGGATATATTTGAAGTAATGGTTTATGATTAAATGTGTTACTTTATGGTGATATTAATGAGATAATTATGTTGCGTTGATCTTTTACTACCATAAATTGCTATCCTTTTCTTAAGGGTTTTGAACAAGGTATTTTAAAGATTGATTATTTGGTTAAACTCTCTTTTTAATCAAGGGAAATAATCACGCCATTGATGGGCCCTATTGGATGATGAATCACTCAAGTCCAAATCGGCTTCTTTGTAGTCGGTTATGGCAATTCTACTTCCAAGGTCAATCTGGCATATTTCTCTATGTCCTACTTTAGTTATGTTTCAATTTTTCTTTAGTTTTGTTTTAATCTTTAGTTAGAAGCCTTGAATCTTGGCAGTTAATCACCATGTTGTAAATTCAATAAGGATATGTTATAAATATCCATGTTTTAGTTGTAAATAGGAGTTAGATAATTTTTAATCAAAATTATGTAATCGATGGCAATACTTTGTTTTGTGTCCCACCTTGATCAATTTGAATGAAAGCAAGAAGTTAACTCAATCACTGTGTTAAGGGATCTTACCTGAGGAAGAGCAGGGATCGATCTTATGTTAGTATTTTACTAAGTTATGTTATTTCTTATTATTTATATTAAAATTTGAAGTGTTAGATGTTAATTCTAGAATGATAAGTTGTTGAATCATTTTTTTAGTGAATGATAAATCTGGATAGTTACTTCTATGTGAATCACTTTTAGTTCATCATATTTAGATTAAGTTAGAATCATTATAAGGTTTATTAGATTAATCAGATTTAGATGTTGTTTGAAATAATTAAGTTTAGTAATTATTTGTTGAGTTTAATTAGAAGCAATGATGGAGACTTATGAAAAGATGGAATTGAAGTTAGTTGAAAATTTGTTCATGGAAATTAGTGTTTATGTTTTCTATATTAATTATCATTTAAGTTTTCTAGATTAATTGTCATTTTCTTGCAATTTAATTATGTTCTTAAAATAGTATTTAATTTCTAGCAAATCTTAAGATAGGTTTCCTTTAAAAAGTAAAATAGAATTAATTTGGATTTCATATTCTAGATTAAGGATTAAAGTAATTGTTAGTCTTCTCCATGAATCGGTCACAATCAATTCCAATGAAGTCGGAAATAAGTCAACAGAACTTTAGTTTAGGAAATAAGATAGAATTAATCCTTAGGAATTAGTCGTTGCAGTTCAGCTCCTGAGAGCTCCTAAAGAGCTCCTGAAAAATCCTAAAGGAGCTAAATCAATACCTGAAGTCACTGTTTATAGTGCAAAACCCCCCCAAAAAATCTATGACAACCATCCTTATCGCATATAGCTCTGAGACACACCTGGTTCGATAAATAATTGACTAAATGATGCAAGTTGTGACATCAACGACCTTGCACATCATTTTTGGCGTCGTTGTCGGGGATTAAACAAGATCTGGCTATTAAGTGTGAAGCCTTAGTGTTGATAAGGTGGATCGACCTGAATTGTGGATGAGATGAAATAGAGACCATCTAGGGAGGTTTCCTCCACAAAACGTTAATTTTTGAAGAAATCTTGATTTTGATTAGGAAGATATTCAACAATACTAGATCAAAAATCAAGAAGATAATCAAGAACAACAGATAAACAATCAAGAAGAGAATAGAGATCCATTTCAAGAAGAAAACATGGGTGAACAACTTGAGCGACCACCAGCCAATAGGACATTCTCTTTTCCTATCAATCTTGAAAGACAGATTGGTGAACCTCCTATGAAAAATATCTCACCTTCGGTTTTTCCTACCTTTAGAGGAAAAACATCTGAGGACCCTGACCAGTTCCTTTTTGAATTCAAAGTTTTGTGCCAGACCTATGATTACACAAACGATAATCAGAGGTTGAAGTTGTTTCCTTCTACATTGAAAGAATAAACTTTACAATGGTTAATGGGATTAGACGTAGGAACAATTGCAACTTGGCAACAAATGGAGACTGAATTTTTGGATAAGTATCAAGACTACTGTAGAGAAAGGGATAGGAAGGAGGAATTGTTTCAAATAAGGAAAATGGAGGACAAAAGTTTAGAAGTTGATAGGTTCTAGTTTGTGCATCAGAGGTGTAATAATGGGCTGGATAATGAAATTAGCAAAACAATTTTCCTGAGAGGAATTGATGACGAATCAAGAGAGTCCTTGAATCTTATGGGAAAGGGAGACATTAACAAACTCTCCTTGAAAGACATTGTCGAGATATGTAGAAACTACTTTAGAACTAGGGTAGGAACTAGAAATTCCAAAAGAAACAAGGCTCATACCACTAATGTGTTAGAAGTAATGGAGGAATTAGCAAACATGAAAACTTACTTCTTCATCTCAATATGCAAGCAGATAAGAAAACTACTGAACCATTGTCTATTTATTGCTCCAAGTGTAGGGGAAAACACCTTTTAAGAGAATGTCCATTGAATCAAGTTGAAATCTACGAGATTTGTGAGAAAACACACCCAACAAGTTCCTATAATCTATTGTCTGGGATAAAAAGCAATCTAAAGAAACCATCAATGGTCGAAGAGGAGCTTAATCATGTTGGCCAAAGACCTCAAAACACAGGGTATAATGGAAATCAATGACAGTATGATTCTCAATCAAACTGGAATCAAAACCCTTGGCCGAACCAGAACCAATGGACCCCCCAATATCAACCACAACCACCACCTACATATTGGGGACAACCTAAATGGATGAATCCCCAATGGAACCAACGAAAATGGCAAGCTAATCAGCAATCGCAATGGCAATCAAATCAGCCATCATGGCAACAAAACCAAACATAGTTCTAACCATACCAAAACCAAGGGAAAAAAATCCCTGGGGACAAACAACCCTTGTGATAAATGCTCCTAATGCCACTGATGATCAGGAAAATCAGCCTCAACTGCCAACTCAACTAGTTGCAAATCCCATAATGATGCAACTCCCCCTAACTTGAACGTAATTGATGCTAATGATATTCAATTGATAAATCATACTGTTCAATCTAAACCGGGAGAAAAAGCTCAAGAAGATGGGGAATAAATTGACACTTCAATAGAAACAAAAAAAATTGAAGAGGAACAAAATGTCAATTAGGCACCTTACCCTGAGAGATTGAAGGAAGAAATAACTCCTGAAAACTCTCAACCAAGCTACATGAATGTTGTTGATTCTCAACTTCTTCGGGAGTTGAAGAAAATTAACATTGAAATTCCATTATTGCAAGCAATTAAGGACATACTAGAGATAAACCAGTTAGTCAAATCTCTCTACATGAACACTCCAAGAAGAAAGAAGAAACTACCTCCCAAAATACAAATAGGGACAAAACTAACTGATGTATTATTAGGACAATTGCTTCCTAAGAAATATAATGATCCTGGAAGTCCTACAATCACCTTAAGTATAAATGGAGTGGAGGTTAACAATGTCCTAATTGATTTAGGAGTTTCCATAAATTTTATCACATCTAATATGGTTCAATTGCTAGGTATGACAACTATTAAGCCAACAACAACTATTTTATAGTTAGCAGACCAATCTACTACAAAGCCAAAAGGTATAATAGAAGAGATCATGGTTACCATTGACACATGGGATTATCCAATTGACTTTTTGGTTCTAAAAGCCAAAAAGAAAGATTCTGGATATCCAATCATCTTAGGAAGACCATGGTTGGCTATTGTTGTTGCTTTAATTGATTGTAGATCTGGAAGCATGATCATATCAAATGGTCAAACATAGAAAGAATTGTCACTTTATCCACCAGCACAACCATCAATTCAACCAAACACCCAACTTTGGGTAGATGAAGATTTAGATTCAGAAGGTGATGGTATTGTGGAGTTATCCATGGTTACTATAGTTGAACATGTTCAAGAATGTGAGGAACAAGAGTTTACTTCAGAAATAGAAAAAGAAGATTGTTAAACAACATTACATGAGCAACACTCTTGTCCTTTGAATACACTTGTTGAAAAATCCATTGATTCCACCAAAGACACCAAAGAGATTATAGTAGCTGGAGATAAACTTCTCAATATTAATTCGTCTTTATCCCCAACGCAAGAAAAGGAATTGCAAGAAACTCTAGAAAAACACGCTGATGAATTTGCTTGGGAGTATACTGATATGAGAGGAATTCATCCTTCAATCTGTAGTCATCACATTTACATAGAGGATGTCAGACCAATCAGACAAGGACAAAAGCGTATCAGTCATGTTCTTCATGACATTGTTAAAAAAGAAATTGAGAAGTTGCTTAATGTAGGTTTCATATACCCAATCTTTGATAGTCAGTTGGTCTCTCCACTGGTTATAGTCCCCAAGAAGAATGGTAAATGGCAAGTATGCATAGACTATCAAGAATTGAATAAAACCACAAAGAAGGACCATTTCCCATTACCATTCATAGACCAAGTACTAGATAACCTAGCAAGCAACAACTACTTCTCATTTCTTGATGGCTTCAGTTGATATAACCAAATCCAAGTAGCCCCTAAAGATCAAGAAAAAACTACCTTTACCTATCCTTGGGGTATGTACACATATACAATCTTACCATTTGGACTATGTAATTCGCCAGTCACATTCCAAAGAGTTGTACTTGCAATATTTGTAGATTTCACCACTTCTTGTGTAGAGATTTATATGGATGACTTTATAGTCCATGCTAAAACATTTGATGAAGCATTACAAAACTTAGAAAAGGTTTTACAATGCTGTAAAGATCATAGGTTATCACTCAATCATGAAAAATGTTCATTATGATGATAAAGGAAATTGTTCTAGGACATCACATCTCAAAAGAGGGGATAAAGGTTGATCCCAAGAAAGTTGAGATCATACAGAACATTGAGATCCCTAAGAACCAAATTGGTGTACGAAGTTTTCTTGGGCATGTTGGGTATTACAGAAGATTTATAGAAGGATTTAGTAAAATTGTAGCACCATTGTTTACATTACTCAAGAAAGAGGAGGAGTTTGTATGGACTGAGGATTGTCAAAAATCCTTTGAGACAATTAAGATAGCTCTAACAACTTCTCCCATTATCAAAGGACCAGTTTGGGGAGAAACTTTTCATATTCATTCATATGCATCTAATTTGGCTATTGGAGCAATATTAGGACAAAAAGATGACAATGATGCCATGCATGATATCTATTATGTTAGAAAAAGCTTAAATCCTGTTGAAAGAAACTACACAACAATAGAAAAGGAATTTTTAGCCGTAGTATATACAATAAAAAAATCAGGCATTATATTATAGGTTACAAAGTTTACGTACATACAAACCATGCTGCAATTAGATATCTGATGAATAAGGTTGTAGTACGTGGACGCATTATCAGATGGTTACTATTATTACAGGAATTTGATGTAACTATCATTGATAAGCCTAGAAAAGACAATGTTGTTGCTAACTTTCTTTCCAAAATTATTTTGCAGGATAATCAAGAACCAGTGGATGATACATTTCTTGATGAACTTTTATTTGCTATATCAATTCATCCACCATGGTTTGTTGATTTGGAAAATTACCTTGTAATAGGGAAGTGCCCAAGTCAATTCAGTCATAAACAAAAAAAGAGGTTAATTCGTGAAAGTTCCATATTTCAATGGATTAATGGTCTTTTATTTAAATTATGCCCTGACCATGTTTTATGCATATGCGTAACTAATTTAGATGTATATGATGTAGTACACACCTATCATCATGAGCCTAAAGGAGGACACTATTCAGTTGTGAGAACAATTCACAAGATCTTAGGAGCTGGCTACTTTTGGCCATCAATGACAAAGGATGTTTCATTCTTTTTCAAACACTGGGATGAGTGTCAAAGGATGGGAAGACCCATGCCAACCATGGAGATATCGTTTCAGCCACAAATAGCTTGGGAACCATTTGAAAAATGGGCCATCAATTTTGTGGGACCAGTAGATCCACCTTAAAAAAGGGCAACAATACATCCTTGTTTGTACCGATTATGCAACAAAATGGGCTGAGGTAAAAGCATTACCAAAAACAAAAGAAGATAAAGTTGCAGATTTTTTGTACAAGCAAATTCTCCAAAGATTTGGTGCACCGAGAGAGATTGTTTCAGACTAGGGACCACAGTTTGTATCAACAATGATGGAATCATTTTTGCAGAGATACAAAATAACTCACAGAAAATCTTCACCATATCACCCTCAGGTGAATGGACAAGTGTAAGTCACAAATAGGGAGTTAGAGAATATTCTGACAAAAACAGTTTCTTTAAGGAAAACAGACTGGGTAGATAGGTTGAATGAAGCAGTATGGGCCTATAACACGATGTGGAAAACAACAACTGGGTTTTCCCCATATGAACTTGTGTATGGAAAAAAACTAGTCATGCTAATAGAATTTGAATTAAAAACAATGAAAATAGTAGTAGAAATTAGAATTAATTTACTTGAATCTGAGAAGAGTAGAATTTTGCAACTCAACAGACTTGATGAAATGAGAATGGAGGAACTTCAACATACTGAGGTGATTTAGAAGTAAAGAAAGGAATGGCATGATAAACATATTGTGTCCAGACAGTTCAAAGAAGGAGATTGGGCATTGTTATTTGACTCCATATTTGAAGAGTTTAAGGGGGAGTTCCATACCAGATGGTTAGGACCCTATGAGATAACTCAAGTATTTGAAAATGGAGTTGTCCAATTGATTATGATTGATGGAGAGAAGAGAGTCATGCTAGTTAATGGTCACCGACTGAAAACTTATCATAAGTTGGCAACAAAGGAGGAATTTATGGATGAAGTGCAACACAAAATTCAACATTTTCTCATGGAAGACATCTCTTCCATGAGAGAATATCTTTGAACCTATGAAGAAGGAATGAATAAACAAGGTATATTGAAAACCAAAAAATGGTTGTTTACCTTGCTAAAAAAAAGGGAAGTAAATTGAATACCAGTAAAAGGTGGTTTGCTTTCAAAAAATAAAATAGATGACTGAAAACCAACAAATGGTAGTCTATCTATGTTAACTCCTGACAGCTCCTGAAGGTCCCTAAAGAGCTCTGAAAAAGCTCCTGAAAACCCCTAAAGATCCTGAAGGTTGAGAACTCTAAAAACTTTGTGTGGCTCAATAGCTCCTGAAAACTCTTGAAGTTCCAAGACTCCTGAGAGCTCCTGAAGTACCCATGAAGAGCTCTTGAAGACCCTAAATATTGAAGACTTTGTTTGGCTCGATGGCTCCTAAAATTTTGACTCCCAAGAGCTCCTAAAGGTTCCTGAAGAACTCGAAGGCTCACAATAAATTAAGGTGCGCATTTAATGTGAATATTATTCTCTAAGGTAGTTAGACTAATGTAAAATAGGTAAATATTAATAAATCTAGACATCTCCACCATTTTGTTATTAATAATGGTAATAAATACCTTTTAATCATTTCAAAAAGTGGCAGGATGGTGGATATAAGGAATGATGTGACATTTGATGATGTCAGTAGTAATAACAGATCTTGTTATGATTCACTTGTCTTTTCAAAAATCTTCCCAAGTACATGTTGACATGTGTAAAAGATGTCGCCAACCTTGCAAATTAAAATTGCAAACTTCATTTCATGGCGTGCAAATTGTCCAGAGCAGTAAAGGAAGTGAATGTGAAGAATTAATGACACGTCATGTCATTATTCAAATTAGCTGCTCCAAAAACAAGGAAAAATCACTCCTCATTTTGTTAAGTAATTCAGTATGTTAGTTAAGTCTACCAGTAAAGTACGCCATTGTTGATACACAGAGATGGGGAACAAAAGGAATGTTGAGCCCGAGAATTTCACTCTTGATTCTAAAACTAGGAGATTGTTAGTAGAAGCTGGATGGCTAGATTTTGTAATGCAATATGAAGGTTTTCAGCCAAAAATGATTGAAGAATTTGTGAGAATTTTTTGTGTGAATGTCACTAGGGTAAGGGGAGAAATCATTGAGGTCACTCTAGAGATAATGAGTGAAATCTCTAGAATTCTAGCTGAGGGAAAACCGGTTAACAAAGGACGAGTAAAATTTGAGAAATTGGTGGTTGTGTTTCACCAAGAGCTAGAAAGAAGGCCAGAAATTCAAATGCACAAAGGAGACTAGCATGGAATAGCTCGTAGCAGTTTGGAAGAGCCATGGAGAATTGTTGCAATGTGGCTAATGAGGTTCTTCACTTGCAAAGGAAAGTATGGCACGATATTGGGTCTGGGAATGTGGCTATTAATACATTTGAGGTATGGATAGACAAGACCTTCTGCTAGGATAAATCTTCCTACGTTTTTGTTCCAACAAATTGCAAACATGATTTTGAGGGTAAAGTCTAGAGGTGAATCTTCTATAAAATACTAGGGATTGATTCATTTAATAATTAAGCATCATTTTTTTAAAGAAAGAAACTAGGAAGCAGGGTTGGTTAGAATTTTTGTCTGAACCTATAGAAAAGAAAAAGGGGAAACTCACAAAGGGACCCACAACTAAAAAGTCAAAAATTGAGAAAGGAGAATCTTCCAAGAAGAGGGGGAAAATAAAATCACAAGAAACATCTAGGGTAACCGTACTAGTTCAAAAAAGAGGAGGCAAGAAGTACATGAGGAAAGCCCTAGCCATGCTGAAACCATTGTGTCTACCCCTGAAGAGACACCTATAATTCAAACCCCTGTTCTGAAAATCCCTATAGAAACTATTGTGGGCCATGAAGAAACTCATACACCAGTACATTGTCCTGAGTAGCCCCAAAGTCCCCCTGAAGACCCAATGCCGACTCTTGAAAGAACCCCTATTATTGAAATCCATGACTCTGCTGAAGATTTTAAGGCACAATCCGAAGAACAAGAAGCATTAGAGGAATTTGAAGAAGAGGAAACAATGAGATCCCCTACACCTTCTCCAACTTTTGAGCAAAGAAAAGGAAAAGAACCATTGATTGAAGAAGAAGAATCCCATGAAAAGTTGAATGAAGAAGAGTTAGAAACTGAGGAATTGTTGAGGACTATGAAAATGTCCCATTTAGAAGCTAAATTAGAGCAAGAAAGGAAAAGTATGCAATTTCTTGAAGAGAAATTGAGAAGAGAAGAAGAAGAAGTGTAACAATCCTTCAACAAAACTCAAGAAATGGAAAGGAAAATTGAACAAAATGAAGCAAGATATAGAGAGAAATTGAATAAAACTGAGGATGCCCTGCAACAAGCTAGTGTACAAGCATTAGCAAATGTTGAAGAAATTTCAAAATTAAAAGAAGAATTGCAGCAAAAGGAAGAACAATTAAAACAACATTCTATGTGGTTTTATTCACAAGAAGCCTCCACTTCCGCGGCCCCACCACGCTATCTTGCCCTACCTTCCATTCCGTCTGATATCCCTTCCATTCCATCAGATGTTCCTCCTTCGGCCCAGCCTAGATATCTCTCCCTAGAAGCCTTGAAATTCAAGGAGGAAAATAAAAATTTGAAAGAGCAGATACAACAGTTAGAGGAAGAAAAAAATGAGATTGAAAGAAGACTTCAACAAACAACAGAAATAAGTTTTGCAATACTTTTCATGAGAAGACTAGTAGGGGTGTATGCTTTGTTTCTTAGAGAAAGGTTTCTTGAATGGAAGCTTAATCAATTAAGCTTAGGAAGAAGTCTAGATTATCACAGTGATAAAGATTTTCTGCAGGATTACTTTCATAGCCACCCTGACATCCAAAATCAAATGTGTGAGTTTTTCCACCATGGATTTTTAATGGGGGATAATGACAACTCTATGTTAAATATTTATGTTGGTGAGATACAAATTAGATCATTTGTTTCTTTAATGCAAAATCAAATAGAATGGTCAAGTAGAATGGACAAATATAAAGAAGCACATAAAAGGTATGGCTTGCCAATGAGGCCTAGAATGCCTCATGCAGAGAAATATATCAAAGAAATAAGATCAGTGGTAAGGCTCAATCACATTAATCCTCTTTATGTCTCAAACTTGCTCAGCAATATTTCTGCATTCCAGAATATTGAGGGAACACTTCCACTATTGGCAATACAATCCTGTGAGGAAAGGTATCAACTAATTCCTAAGTCAGTTGGAAGAAGAGAACCAATAAGTCTGAACAATATCAGGTGGAGTTTGATAAGAATCAGACATGTGATTACTTTGATTAAACAACAAAGAGAATTCTGGGTCAGCATGAGATTCAGAATGTCGATTATCATTATGCTAGCCCCAAAGCTCAAAGAATCAACCAATATGCCTCAGGGAGTGTTAAGACCATGGTTTGAAAAGCTGAGGCAAAACCATGGCTTTGCACTCAATAGCAGATCGCACAAGGAAGGAGTGTTCGACTGCTGCATTTGGATGGAGGCACTAAACAAGGAAAAGGAGACCACCATAATCCTTGATGAGGAACCATGAGGACATGGTCTAGAACAAGTGGGGAAGAAAATGATGAGAGGCTCAAAATACTCTTATTTGAATCATTTCATGTTAAAAGACATGTTATTTTTGTTAATTAACATGACTAGTGGTAGATTATAGATTAACATATTATCTTACTTTGCTTTATGTTTAACTAAATTAGTGGATATATTTGAAGTAATGGTTTATGATTAAATGCGTTATTTTATGGTGATATTAATGAGATAATTATGTTGCATTGATCTTTTACTACCATAAATTGCTATCCTTTTCTTAAGGGTTTTGAACAAGGTATTTTAAAGATTGATGATTTGATTAAACTCTCTATTTAATCAAGGGAAATAATCATGCCATTGATGGGCCCTGGTGGATGATGAATCACTCAAGTCCAAATCATCTTCTTTGTAGTTAGTTATGGCACTTCTATTTCCAACGCCAATCTGGCATATTTCTCTATGTCCTGCTTTAGTTATGTTTCAGTTTCGCTTTAAATTTGTTTTAATCTTTAGTTAGAAGCCTTGAATCTTGGCAGTTAATTGCCATGTTGTAAATTCAATAAGGATATGTTATAAATATCCATGTTTCAGTTTTAAATAGGAGTTAGATAATTTTCAATCAAAATTCTGTAATCGATGGCAATACTTTGTTTTGTGTCCCACCTTGATCAATTTGAATGAAAGCAACAAGTTAACTCAATCATTGTGTTAAGGGATCTCACTTTGGGAAGAGCAGGACCTGCTCAACCTTTGGGATCAATATTATGTTGGTATTTTACTAAGTTATGTTATTTCTTATTATTGATATTAAAATATGAAGTGTTAGATGTTAATTCTAGAATGATAAGTTGTTGAATCATTTTTTTTGTGAATGATAAATCTAGACAGTTACTTATGTTTGAATCACTTTTAGTTCATCATAGTTAGATTAAGTTGTTAGAATGATTATAAGGTTTATTAGATTAATCATATCTAGATGTTGTTTGGAATAATTAAGTTTAGTAATTATTTGTTGAGTTTAATTAGAAGAAATGATGGAGACTTATGAAAAGATGGAATTGAAGTTAGTTGAAAATCTGTTCATGGAAATTAGTGTTTATGTTTTCTAGATTAATTATCATTTAAGTTTTCTAGATTAATTGTCATTTTCTTTCAATTCAATTTTATTCTTAAAATAGTATTTAATTTCCAACAAATCTTAAGATAGATTTCCTTTAAAAAGCAAAATAGAATTAATTTGGATTTCATATTCTAGATTAAGGATTAAAGTAATTTTTAGTCTTCTCCATGAATCGTTCACAATCAAGTCCAATGAAGTTAGAAATAATTCAACAAAACTTTAGTTTAGGAAATAAGATAGAATTAATCCTTAGGAATCAGTCGCTGCAGTTCAACTCCTAAGAGCTCTTGAAGAGCTCCTGAAAGCTCCTGAAGGAACTAAATTGATACCTGAAGTCACTATTTAGAGTGCAAAAACCCCCAAAAAAAAATTTGTGACAACCATCCTTATCGCATATAGCTCTGAGACACACCTAGTTCAATAAATAATTGACTAAATGATGTAAGTTGTGACATCAACGACCTTGCACATCAGTACCCACTCACCAGCTAACTTCATCTTACCAGTTTCCTCCTCACCAACCACAAGTCCCTCAGCAACATCAAATACCTTCTCGGCCTCTTTATCAACAACCACCATCTTACCAACAACCACCACTGCATACACAAATCCCAACACAAATGCTAAGCAACCCTACTACTCAATACCTATATCACCCACAAAGCACGTATACTACGTACGCTACCCCATCCAATCCTAATCCCACTTATCATAATCCTCAATAATCCCAGCCACAACCATCTTACACAAATCCACAAAAATCTCAACATAATCCTTATAACCAGCAATCCAATCTGCAACAGCCTCCATATGCTGCCCAACAACCAACTACCGCTTATAATTATCAATCTAATATGTATTATTCCCAACAACAACCATCATACCAATAGGGTGCCTCCACCTCATACTATCAGGCCCTATTGCCTAATCAACCATCTTACACCAATCCACAATCTGTGTATCCTAACCAATATCAGAAAACCTCTTCATATCAGCCTCTGCCATCATACGATCAAACCATCCCAACTCCATCCACACAATATCAACAATATGCTCCATATAGTCAATCTAATCCAACCAATCCTCCCTCGACACCTGCTAATAAAGAGTGGGAAGAGATAAAATCTGCATTAAAAAACTTGCAAGCAGGGACCTCCAAAAAGTCTTTCAAGTTTGATGAGATTTGTCCCTATCTGTTTGATCCCTCAATCTCACTTGTTCCTTTTCCTAAGCATTTTGAAATGCCAAAGTTTGATAAATACAAAGGAACTAAAGACCCAAAGAACCACCTTTAGGAATTCTACTCACACTGCCAAGAAGTCCTGCACAATGACAATTATCTCTTAGAGTTATTCCCTAGGAGTCTAACGAGGTAGCCCTAGATTGGTTCATGGGTCTTCCAAAGGGATCAATCTCTTCTTTTGTGGATCTTTCAAAAAAAATTGTTACACATTTCTCCTTTAATTTGGATAAATATATTGATACCTTAGATATTTTGAAAGAAAAACAATGTGAGGGAGAGACCTTTGCAAGTTATCTACAAAGGTGGCATGCTTTGGCCAGTCGAATGAAATCTCATAATAGTGAGGAGGACATGGTGACTCCTTTCATAGAAAATGCTTAGTCGAATATGGCATATAATCTCAACCTTCATTGTGTCACAGCCTTTGCATAGGTCATAGAAAAAGGTCCTATCATTGAGAGAGAGCTCATTGCTAAGGGATAGATCAAAATTTATAATCCAGATAAGGATAAGTCATCAGGGGATAAGTTCCGCTACTGGAAAAAGAACAAGAACACAGTCAATGATGGTGTCATGGATACCAAGAAAGTTTAGGTAGCTAACACCTCACAGAGGTCACAATACGTCCCTAATCAACCGTTAGTTTCTAATGTCATATCAGTGTCACAAGGGGGGCCACATCCTCCCCAACAATCCAATCAGCAAAATCAAGGGAACAATAAATGCTCATTCACTCCTCTAGGAGAATCTTTGAGTGTTGTTTTCAATAGGCTCCTCCAAGCAAGCTATCCAATCACTTATCCTGTGACTAATCCATTCGATGAGTCTAAACCAAAGCCTGCTTGGTACAAAGAAAATGAATACTATGATTTTCACAAAATAAAAGGTCATTCCACAAATAAGTGTTAGGGACTAAAAATGTACATCCAAGATCTTATAGATTGAGGTGATATCCAAGTGGATGCAAACCAGGCCACATCATCCAATGCCCAACTCTAGATATATCAAAACGCTTTCCAAAAATACAATTAGGGTGTTAGTACGTCCAATGCTAATCCCAGGTCAAGCAACAACAATAGTCAAAACAACAACACAAATAATGTCAGCTACAAGAATGTACCCTATAACTATGATGGAATAGTTATGTGCATTAGTCAGGTAGAGCATCATGTGTCCATGATTCACGTTAAAGGAAAAGACCCACAATGTGCTATCACAACTTGCCACACCCACATAACTATCCCTAGAGCTTCCACATCCACCCAACCAACTCTTGTAAGCTCTTAGTACAATATTCTTGATCACCTTGGAAAGAATCCATATCAAATATCTATCCTATATTTGCTTAGGTCTTCTCTTGTCCATCAAGGAATCCTCACAAAATCTTTGTAGGATACTCATGTGCCAAATGATATAGATCCTACCCAATTTCAAGCCTTGGTAGGACACTTGTCATCCACATATTAGCTAGGCTTTAGTCAAAATGATATGCCTTTCATTGACTCAAACCATAATCATCCCATTCACATTGAGGTGCTCGTAGCCCATCATAAAGTAAAAAGGGTCCTGGTAGATAATGGCTTTGCCCTTAATATTTGTACACTAAAGTTCATAAAATAGGTAGGCTACACCCATGCTGACTTGAACAACCAGGTTATCACCATCAAAGTGTATGACAACACAGAATGAGACTCTGAAGGAATTATTTGTCTTCCTATCTAGGTTGGCCATGTTGTACAATATACCACGTGTCATGTCCTTGATCTAGACCTTCCATACAATCTCCTTCTTGGCCACCCATGGGTCCATGCCATGCAGGTTGTCTTGTCCACCTATCATCAATGTCTGAAATTCCCATTTAATGGGATGGAAGTAACTATACATGTCGATCCACAACCCTTTGAGTATTGTCGTGCATTAGAAGCTTCCTTCCCTCACTCTCACTACTATCCAAGAGTGGAAGTGGGGCCACCTTAGGCATCATCCTCCAATCCATTTTCCAACCCATCATCCACCACATAATCCAATCCATCTCCCACATCTGAATCCACAATCACCAAGGTCCAAATCATAGACAAAGGTTATGGTGAGTATGAGATGTGCACAACTTTGAATGTGGCCACCATGCCACCATCACCTCGTACTTATGGCCAACCTTCTCAGTCCACACAAAAGAAGAAGAGAAGACAATCACACTCAGTTCTAAGAACGTGGGGTCCGGCACATTCTGATCTCTTGGGACACAACAAGATCAACCAGAAGATGATATCAATCAATGGATATACTGAGAAGAGCCCAAGCCCTCGCCTCCTCTTAAGGAATATTTCCAGGAGACTTATCCTCATGCATCTAAGTTAGTTGAAAAGTATAATTATCAAGGGGAGGCCTTGGCATAGAGGAACAAGGAAGACAACAACCTATTGATACTCTTGTATGACCAAGACATTTGGGCTTAGGTTATGACACGAAACAAAAGGGTCCTGGACCATCAACTAGTACTTCCCATAACGTTAGTGTGGATAATGGTTTCCTTGAGGACATACCCAAGGAAGAGTCCATCATCCTCGCATATGATGATGTAGATATCTCATTCATGTTCAACTACCTATCTATCTTTTCCATCAGCCTTTCCCTTCGCCATCCTAAACTCATTGACTGGGACTTACGAGGTAGTGCACCTATCAATACCTTTACATCAGTGGACACCTATGTGCATCTCATGGGATTGGGGGAAGATGAACACCCTAATTACAAAAATAAGAAGAAACAAAATAAAAAGGGGTAATCTAGTGAAAACCTCTCTGAGGCACTTCCTGACTCAACAAAAGTCAAAATAAAGGGTGTATCTGATAGTGAAAACCTTGATGAGGTGCTGGAGGATGGGGATGTTCATCTTCCCCTTGTTGGAACTCAATTGTCCGAATGGTCCTTTATCTTGATCGAAGAAACTCAAGAAGTTAATTTGGGAACCAAAGAAGACCCTAAGATCACATACATAGCCAAATCCTTATCAGAGGAAGAGCATTCTATCATCTTCAATTTGCTAAAAGAGGGAATTATCAATTTCACATGGACTTATTCAAACATGCCAGGTCTAGATCTTGCTTTGGTGGTTCACCATTTGGATGTTCGTCTAGATGCCAAACCTATTAAGTAGAAACTAAGGAAGATGCATCCCTGGGTGGATTTTCTTGTCAAGAAAGAGTTGGAGAAACTGTTAGAGGATGAGTTCATAAGACCTATAGACTATTCTAACTAGATATCCAACATTGTGCCCGTGGCCAAACTAAATGGAAACATCAAAATTTGTACAGATTTTTGGGATCTCAATAAAGCTTGTCCAAAGGATGATTTCCCCCTTCCAAATATTAACATGTTGGTTGACCTCACAATAGGGCATGAAATGCTATCCCTTATGGATGGTTTCTTTGGCTATAAGCAGATCAGGATCACACTAGAAGATCAACATAAAACTACCTTCACCACTCCTTGGGGCACCTTTTGCTATAATGTCATGCCCTTTGGATTGAAAAATATGGGGGCAACCTATCAACATGCTATGACTATCATCTTCCATGATCTCATTCATATCATAATGGAAGATTATGTTGATGATATATTGGGGAAGTCCAAGACCAGAGAAGAGCATCTTGAGATCCTAAAGAAAATATTTGAGCGATTAGAGCATTATAATTG
This sequence comes from Sequoia sempervirens, assembly GCA_007258455.2. Lineage (NCBI taxonomy): Eukaryota > Viridiplantae > Streptophyta > Pinopsida > Cupressales > Cupressaceae > Sequoia > Sequoia sempervirens. The sequence goes on from VDFB02271358.1 coordinate 573,337,627, forward strand.
CGTATGAATCCCAAGACATGTGTATTTGGAGTTACATCTAGAAAGCTCTTAGGTTTCATAGTCTCTAGAAGGGGTATCAAGGTAGATCCAGCAAAGGTTAAAGCTATAATGGAAATTCCCCCATCATGTAATCTCAAGCAGTTAAGGAGCCTTCAAGGGAAGCTACAGTCCATCTGATGGTTCATAGCTCAGCTAGCTGACAAGTGTCAATCATTCACACATCTCTTGCGTAAAGACACCACCTTCAAGTGGGATTCAGAATGTCAGCAAGGCTTTAATAAGACTAAGGAGTATTTGGCTCATCACCCATCCTCATGCCTCCTATTCCAGGTAAACCACTTTTGTTGTACATCTCAACTACGTCAGTTGCACTAGGAGCATTATTAGCACAACATGATGAGTCTTCTAAAGAACGAACAATCTATTACATCAGTCGAACATTAGTCGGCTATGAAATCAACTACTCAATGGAAAAGGCTTGTCTGGTCGTGGTTTTCAGCTCACAAAAGCTTCGTCATTACATGCTCAGTCATCTTGTGAAGCTAATATCAAAATTTGATCCACTCAAGTATCTATTGTCTAGAACTTCTTTGATTGGTCACATGGCCAAGTGGGTCATGTTACTAAGCAAGTTCGACATAGAGTACATGGACCGCAAGATGATTAAGGGACAATTCATAGCAAATCAGTTGGTCAATGCTCCTCTGATGGATGCATATCCTTTAGTAGCTGAGTTTCCTAACAAATAAGTCCTCACAGTCATAGAAGTAGATATATGGACGCTCTATTTTTATGGGTCGTACACACATAATGGAGTTGGTGCAGGTGTCTTATTCATTACTCCTCAAGGTGACTACATCCCAAAGTCATTCAAATTGGAATTTCCATGCACCAATAACATCGAAAAATATGAAGCTCTTATCATTGGTCTTAGAATCGCCATCCAAAGGAACATCACCCATCTACGAGTCTTTAGTGATTCCCAACTAATTATCAAACAAGTCAATGATGAGTTTCAAACTAAGGATGAAAATTTGTTACCCTACAAATGCATGGTGGATGACTTCAAGAATTATTTCACCTTCATCCAATTTGAGCAGATCCCCAAAGTCTATAACAAGGCAAGAGATGCAATGGCTACAATCGGTTCCCTCGTTGATATGCCTAAAGATCGAACGAATAGTGAGTTCCTCGTCGAACAACTTTTAATCCCAGCATATTATGTCCCCAATAATGAGATGGTGTGTGATATCATAGGTCTTGAATCACCCTGGTACCATGACATTTACACTTATCTCTATGATTATATCCTACACTTGACCTTACACAAAATCAATGCAAATCCTTTATTCAACGCACTTCCTGCTATATCATTGTGGGAGATACAATTTATCATCATGGGTATGATGGCACTCTCCTTAGGTGTCTGAATGAATCAGAAGCTCACACTGTGTTAACCGAGGTACATAGTGGTGTCTGTGGGGCCCATTCTAATGGCATGGCCTTAGCCAAATAGATTCTCAGAGGTGGTTATTATTGGCCTACAATGGAGAATGACTCTTGTGAGTTTGTGAAGAAACGTCTACCTTTCCAACAACATGCAGATTTAATCCATGCTCCCGCATAGTATTTGCAACCCATCTTGCACCATGACCCTTTTCTCAATGGGGTTTTGACTTGATCAACAAGATTTACCCTCCATCCTCTGATGATCATACTTTCATCATCACCGCCACTAAATACTTTACCAAGTGGGTGGAAGCAATTCCACTCTCTCAAATTATGGGTATTCAGATATCCAAATTCATCCTTTTCCATATTCTCTATAGATATGGAATCCCTTCCACCATCATCACCGACAATGGAAAGCCATTCAAAAATTAGTTTATGAAACACCTTTGTGAGACATATCATATCCAACATCGTTAGTCCATGCCCTATTACCCATGAGGTAATGGTCAAGCAGAGACAACCAACAAAACCCTCATCAAAATCCTTAAAAAGGTGGTCAATAATATTGGTAGAGATTGGCATCTCCATCTCGCCCTTTGGGCTTACCACACATCCATCTACACTCCCACTAGTGCCACTCCATACTCCCTTGTTTATGGTGCCGATGCAATATTTCCAATCAAAGTTGAGATTCCCACTCTGAATATCTCTGAAGAACCTTATCGGTGATGAAGACACCCAAGTTGCACACTTAAATCAGCTTGAACTTCTGGATGAAAAGCGTATCAGGGCCTACAATCATCTACAAGCATACCAATATCATCTTAGGAGGAGCTATACTAAGAAAGTTCATCCTCACCAGTTTAATGTTGGTGATCTAGTCCTCAAGGAAAATCAGTGTACCCAGCAAGATTGAGACAAGAAAGAAAATTTTGAGGCCAATTGGTTAGGTCCTTTTGTTGTCACAACTAAATATGGTTCTGGGGCATACATGCTTGCTACACCTAAAGGGGAGCCCCTAGATTATCCTATCAACATCATGCACATGAAGAGGTTCTATACCTGAGTTAGTTGGGCTATCCTATCCTGCAAAATACCAAAAAAAAAAGTAAAAAAATCATCAAAAAAGTCAAAAAAAAATCAAAAAAAAATCCAAAAATAGTAAAGAGAAATAATTCGTCCTATGGTGAAAACCACCCTTGATGGTGCCTTGGATAAGTAAATTTGGTGAAAACCTAGCAAATGCACCATTTGTAGAGGGCTTAATCATTATCTACCTTGCATCCTAGTTACTTTATGCTTCCATCCATCCTGCATCCTATCCTTGCACCCTATCGATTCAATCCTTTCATCTTTATCCACTTATCTGTCATTGGGTATATTTTGGTTGAGCATTGGACAATTCACATTGGTTGTCCGCAAACCTGAGCTTTTATCCTAAGTTGAGCTTACGTTCTATTTGTCGCTGTTGTTTGTCGGTTTTATGTCCTCATCTAGGATCCTCTCATCATGTCGGTCATCATCGGTCTCATCTTCTCTGTTGTCCTTTTGTCAAACTACGTTTCCCCTACACTTTCACGTAGGAAAGGTTGATCATTTGATCCACCCTCGGGTAATTTTGTCTATCCTATTTTTGTCATCCATCATGGTCTCCATTGTCCCCTTTATGCTCTTATCCCTGGTCATTCATCGGTCTTTTATCAAACTACAAGGGCTTTGTGCTTTCACATAGGCAAGGCTAATCTTTAATCAGCCCCCAAGCCCATAGGTCTTTAGGGTGTGTCTTTTTGTTGTGTCATGTCGTCAAGTATGTCCCTACCTAGCCAGCTTCTTAACAAAAAAAAATTGGCCAAGATCAAGAGGTCCAATCAGCTTCGAGTATCCTAAGTCATGTCAATCATCTAGTCATGTCAATCATCTAGTCTTCTTGGTTGTCCTGTGTGTTACTCACCAAGATCCTCGTGGTCTTGTGTTATGCTAGGGAATCCTTGGTGCTTGTGGATATCCTAATACCTGGCCCAAACAAAGCCATTGTGGCTTTATGGTGTTGGGATAACATTCTTATCTATTGTGTTTTTTTTATACATTAGACACTAATCTACCTTGGTTCCTTATACCCTGGCATTGCGTTTCTTATGCTATAGCAAAAATTAATGCTCTCAAAATGGAAAAAATAGCATTAGGATTGCATTTCATTTATCATCCTGTTGCGTTTCATTTATCCCCATCCATCCTTTCTCTAGCTTATGATTAGTGATTTCGGTTGTGAAAACACTCATCTTTCATCTTCTCTTCTTCTCAGGATTCCTATGATCTTTGACAGGTGCAGTATCACACCCATCATTTCTCATATTGATATGTGATATGTTCTCGCACCCATCATTCCCTTAGGATTGCATCTATCATTACGTCGATAGTATCTAGGTCATCTTCGCTATCAAATCCTTGGTCTATGACGTGAAAAATGAGCAAAGCAAATGAGATTGATACATAACTATAAGGAAAAGCATGCCCATCATAGAAACAAGTGAATCCAATCATTCATTAATCTTGATCAATGTCATATTATACACAAAGAGTACAATTTCATCCCGATTCTCATGTTCATTTTAAGTTGTTTAGATTGATCTTAATTGGTTATTCTAAGCATCTTAAGTTCATTGCACCTCATTTCATCTCATTTTCATTTATTATATTCATATTCATCTTAAGGTTTTTAAGATAATATAGATTTGTTATTCTCAACATCTTAGGTTTATTCCATATCATTTTTTGCATTTATCATTACCATGTTCATTTTAAGTTGTTTAGATTGATCCTGATTGGTTATTCTAATCATCTTAATTTCATTGCATTATCATTTTAGGTTGTTTGGAGTTATTATCCTAAACAATTTAATCCATCTCATTGCATACATTACATTATGTAACATTCATTCCATCCATCCATACCATTATTACATATGCATACACCACATTTTTCATTCATTGCATCCCATTACATTTTCATATCATAATCAAATCATAAAAATATGCCTGGAAAATTTTCCCACTAAAATTAAAAGAAAAATTGATTGTACAATGTACACACATGCATCACATCCTGCATCACAAATCATTAGTCTCATCTCCATAGCATATCAAATCATAAATCATAAATCATCCATCACATCCTGCATCACAACGTGTTAGCCATAATGTATTCCATCCATGCCATCCACATAGGCATACACATAAACCATCATAAACACATGCATACATCATAATCATCATCATCATAAACATCATCATACACATGAACATAAATAAACATCCATCACATAATAAACACACAGTGTCGATAATGTCCATCGTATATCATATAAATATCAAAATGTCATGTCCATCAAGTCCATCATAATCCATAATAAAACTATAAACAGTCCATAACCAGTCCACAATAAGTCTATCATAAAAACATGTCTATCATGCCTATCAAAACCCATTAAATCACATACAGGTACAAAGCTCTAATCAATGCAGGGATTGCATCTCCTAAATGAATAAAGAATAAACAATGAACTAATCAATGAATGAAAGAATATCTAATTTGTACTGAGAAGTATGTAGTATTTATCTCTGTGTGATGCTCATCCACCTTGCACCTATCAAAAATGGGATCTTTTCTTCCATGTCTCCTCTATCCTAAGCTTCCCTCATTTGATCTCTAGGGAGAGTCTACCCCTAAACCTTTGCCTTGCAGAAACTGTTGTACCCTCATGTGTGAGTGGCTCTTGAATGGGATAGCGCTAACATCTGGGGTACACATTTGACATAAGGAGATATCATTTGTGTGACATCTGGGACTACCTAGTGATACACAAAACATGCAATAGGTTGCCTATGTATTGACATATGTCACCTCTGTTGCATGAGTCCTAGCTACATCTCTCTCAATCTTGTATCTATCCCTTAGCCCTGTGATGTATCTCCTCTCACTCTCCCATTCCTCTTGAGCCATCTACATCTGATCTACCTGTGCCTGTAGTCAAGACATCTATTGCACTATCGCATCCATCTCACCCTGCAGGGCCTGCACCTACGCCTCTATTGCCTCTACTCTCTCTAGCATAGCCCCTGCATCTCCCACTGTCACCTCTGCACACTCTACCCTGTCCCAAAGTTCATCTCGCTCCCTCTTTAGCGCATCTCTCCCCCTCCTCATCACCTCTAGTCCCCTCTTCTCCTCTAGTCCCCTTTGCATCTCTGATATCTGCTTCCTAAGGTCATCTCTCTATGTGGGCCTCTCGCACATTTTGTGATGCCTCCTCTGCCAGGGCTACATAGTCCTTGTCTCCCTCCCTCCGCAACCTATCTATCTCTACCTATAATCTTTCTCTATCCTCCTTAGACTCCTTGAGTCTATGCTCTACAATCCTCAGTCAGGCCATAGCCCCTGTAAGAAATATTGTGAGATCCTTGGGTGGTGGTGGCACATAAGGCACTATCGCTAGTCGATGTACATCCGGAGCATCCACCTCCATTGTGTGCCCCTCTCCTCACGCCTTTCCATCTCCCCTAGCCTCCTCTATCTTTGTGTCTCCATCGCCTCCTCTCCTCTGTTGGCCTCCTCTCCTACTCCTCTGTTGCACTGCCAGTATTCTCTCATCATCTAACCCATATCCTAGTGCCCCTACAATTGGGTGCACTGTCATGATCCATCCTGACCTCCCCTCTGCCCACCATGTTGCATATCGCACTATAGTCCCTGTGTCAGTTGGCCCTCCTCTCCAGGGGTATTGTGTCAATGGGACTTGATCCGACATCGACTGTGCATAATCAACCATAATAGGCTCACCCCATAGTGCTACTGGCTCTTGGGTAATCCTTTGAAACCTGTGTGGCCCTGTGGGGATATCCCGCTAAATCCAAATTATTCTCTATCACCCTATCGGTCTCAGGTAACTCACAATGGAATGGATCTCACCAATAGGTAACAAAACGTAAAAAGAAATAACCCCACACATCATCCTCCATCCCAAACCACACATCGAGCCGCATGACCTCCAAAGATATGATCATGAGTAATGTACACGTGACATGTGTTAGGATGAGGGGTTGCAATGAGGAGTTAAGCAACTACATGAATTAGAGGATTAACTGCATGAAGGGATGAAGTGGAAGTGAGTGAGAGTGAATTAAGGTTATTTTTCAGTCAACTTGCTAAACTTAGAGGTGGTCACTAAGTTTAGAGTTGGAAGAATAAAAGTAGAATGAAATTTTAGGAAATAAATAAAATAATGATTTTTTATTTTTAGAGGAATGTGCAAAGTCAAACTAAATAAATTAAATAATTTATATTATTTAGTGGAGTAATTAGCTAATTAAATAATTTTTATGTTGGATAAGAGAGATGCATGATTTTAAATAAATAATAATAAAATATTTAATTATGGGGATGGAAGAACTATTCAAGATTTAATCAATAACCAAAGAAAATTCAAGATTTAATTGAATAACTAAAACTTATTTAATTATGTGGATAAAACAAATTGAATAAATAGTTAAATAATTAAAAAATATTTAATTAATATGGATGAGGAAAAATTATAAATAATTAAATAATTATTTAAATAAAATGGTTGGAGGGAAATGATTAATAATTAAATAATAAAAATTATCAAATTAAAGTTGATGTGTGAAAATGGTGGAACAATTAAATAATTAAAAAATATTTAATTAACAGTGATGAAAGGATTGATTAGTGATGATGATGGGAAATGATTTTAAATTTAGAAGAACTATGTTTAGACATTTTTAGGTGTCTACATATTATTAAACTCTAATTAAGACCAATTTTAAATTAATTATCTTTGGTAATCCCAATCTCCATCTTTAAATTATACCTCCTAACATGTTGAGGACCTATTGCCAATCATTACATTTGATTCATAGCTTAGATAAATGCAATCCTATGTGTGGAGGTTCTAGTTTAGATTTAATTCATTTAATAATAGATTTTTTGTATTAATTAGATTGCTTGCTCTTTGTGAAAGAGGTATTTTGAAATTATTGTTTACATTTGGAAAAACTTCCATTCTTATTTCCATGGACATCCAAAGTATTGATTGAAAGCATTGGTTTCATTAAGGAAATATATTTTTTAATTTATGGATGTATTTGTCAAGATCAAACACACAAATTGATTACATAAAGAGATCTAGATAAAAAAGCATCCATGAATTGCTAGTTTTAGAAAAGAGGAAATTATATCTAAATCATTTCTATGCTTTGCTAAATATAGAAAAAAAGCATTTGTGAAGAAATATATAGGAAATACTTTGTCATTGCTTTTCTATGACTTATTTAGAAAAGATAAGATAAACTCTATAATTATTTTCATTGTGAAATTTAATTACATTTATTTATCAAAAAGAGCAAACACAAAAAACTTGTTTTTAGAACAAATAGAATTACACTTATTAGTTAATCTTAATTATTTAGTTGATTTAATTAAACTCGCATACATATATTAAATATTAATATATATGCTCTAAGATTGGTATGGTGTAAAGATGGTTTATCGCGGTAATTGTTTATTGCCAATTAAGGTTCAAACTCCTGCTAGTGGTATTGTTGAATGGTTGCACCCGGGTTCATAGCTCCAATCAAAAGGGTTTACCCTTGAATTAAAAAAATAAAAAATATTAATATATATAAAATACGCTGAGAGTTAAGTCCTGACGCAGGTGCCTATTTTCATCTTTTTTTCTCTAATCAAAACTCTAATCCTAACTCTTATCAATGCTATTTTAAATTGTAACCATTTTTTACTTTTAGATTATTATCGCTCATATTTATCTTCCCAAAATAATATTAAAATATATTTAAAAATAATATTTAAGTTTTATTGAAAATATTGAAAAATTTAAAACAGAACTCCTCAAACAAAACTACAACTTTCATAAAAAAAAATAATTTTTTAAATTCATTTTAGGAAGTTAACAAGAATGACTACGGTTTTTTTTCAAAAGATAAGAAGATAAGATTTAAGAGTGGATATGGATTTGTATGTCATTTGAACACCAATTTCTAGCTTAAGAGTTTTTCCTTACACATTGCTTTTTGGTGGATGCCATTGTAATATGCCTCTCAATGTAATAAAAGAGTAATATTTAAACTTGGTGACTTATTTAATTATTTATGGTTAATTAGCTTAGTTCATTACAAGGACAAAAGAGCAAAAAAAAATCATTTGGATTCATTCATTATATATTCAAAAACTACATTTGAAACATCAAAAACAACCAAAAATACAAAAGTATTACTTTCAAACACATTCAAAATATTTACATGAGATTAATGCTTTTGACTTATATCAAAGTATATAACAAATAACTTTCAATTCAACAATCAAATCAAAATCAAACAAAATAAGTAAAATCATATTGGACCAAACACACAAGGAAACCTTGAAACATTTTTATTTAACTTCATAGGTCACATTTCGATTTTCATTCCTACATGTCTTAGTTGAAGCCATATTTGTTAGAGGAAATCTTATGTGACTTAAAAGAAACTCTCCATGCTATTCTAGTCATTGACCAAGATCAAGTAGCTATATTTGAAGAGACCCAATGTGAGAATGCTCACCTAGAAGCCATTGAACAAGTAAACTTGATTGAGATCTTCCAATGCATAAACATCAACATAAAAAGAATTGTTAAACACTAACCGACAACACCTTGACACTCTCCACAATGAACAACATTTAACAAAATATACATCAACCAAATAGACAATATTTCATTCCACATGTCACCTTACACATTACTTTTGTTTGATTCCCACGAACATTGATGCTTATTCTAATAGAGCCTATCCATCCCATTATATATACACTTATGCTACACAAAGAAGATAGTCAACCTCATCCACCATTTCTGGATCAAATCCTCTCACATCTACAATAGTGCATTGGCATCAAATCATCTAACCAATGAAAACATTCAAGTGCGTGCTTTTAGCACATATGATCATATCAAAAAATCTTAATTCTACTAATGGGCCCTTGGTTTGTTGGTGAAGTTGAATGGTTTTGAGTGAACCTACTAGGGATCAAGTCTTGTTGAGTGCAAGACCTCAACACCATAAGGGATGAGGTTGAGATTGTGCCTCTGGTGACTTTGTCATAATGGACACTCCTCAGTCCTCATATGTTAGCCAAAGAGGTTTTAGCCTAAGGCTTGTGCTCTTGCATTCGATAACAAAACAATCTTGTGGATGATAAAAAATACTCCATAAAAAATCAAATATTTTTATTCTTAGATGACTTATCAATTCTATTCTAGATTTCAACATATATTAAATTATGGTAATCAATAACCAATTCAAAAAAGATAAATTAAATTCAAATCCATATCAATTTTACAACTATACATTTATTTGTTCTTTACATTAACCATATTCAATGGTTACCACTTATCAATACCTAGCTATCTTTTATTTACCTATATTTCAAGATACATTAAATTCATATCCATATCAATTTACAATTATACACTGTATTGATGTGGTTAACTCAGTTTTTTAGCTTGGTTTGAGCCTAGAGAGACCACTTATAGGGGATCTCTCTTGCCAATGGTTTTATCATCGAGATCATCACTGATGGGCCTCAGTCCCCAAGGTATTATCACCCTTTTCAAACCTGCGAGCTCAATCACCTAGTGAATGCCACAATCTACAAGACAACAATCCAATGAAGGTACACTTCTTGTGAACACGTTAGCCCAATGAAGACATAATTCCTATGAACACATTAACCCAATAAAAACACACAACCTACAAGCTCAAAAACCCAACACAATTTAAAATTATACATTTATTTTCATATTATGTATATACATTATCCATATTCAATGGTTACACTTATCAATACCTAAATATCATTTATTTACCTAAATTGATTTATACTGATTTTTTTTTCCTTTCACACAGATAACCATCCAAAAAGAAGCTTCTCTATAAAAATAAGGTCAATCTTCTACTTTAAACGTAAGCCCCTCTTTCTCGGAAAAATATGATCACTCTTTTCTTCATCCATCTTATTATACACAAAAGCGTAGAGATGAAAGTTTCTTTAAGAACATGTACAACTCGCTTTCCTCTTACTCGCCTGTGGTGACGAGCAAGTGAAGAAAATAAGATGCAGCCTTCCCTTTAAAAGTAAAAAATATACTTTGGTTGCAATATTAAATGATAATAAAAATAATAAAAATTAAACATTTCAAGGGTTTGAGAAATTCAAAAGTGACTTTCCTTCAAAACAACGCTATCTGGCTGGAGGACGCGCAGGGCCCGAAAACGTATCCGGCGGGGAGGCTTGGGCCAACTTTCTAGCCGGGTCCACACGCGTACTTCTGAAAAAATAACGGCATTCTTCATTTCAAAGGCGTTTTTATTTCAAAATTATAAGGTAAACCAATCCGATCTACTGCCAACGGCGGTGAAGAAACAGGTATTAAGGTGGTTTTAGGAACTCGGATTGTACGCGGGAGTGGTTTTACGACGAGCGGTATTTTCTGAGAGTTATCATTGTTTTGTCTGAGGTGCCTTTAAAAACGCAGAGACTGTTTTTGTCTAAGGAGCGTTACAGTAATGATGGATTTGTCCGACGAAGAAGAAGTATTATGATCGTATTCGGCGCAAGAAATATATGCGTTTGGTACAAGGTATGGATATGGATATGGATTCAGATTCTCTTCTAATTTTAAAGGATTTGATGTTTGTGATTTTTCCTTTTTTTATTTATTTTTAAAGTAAATTTTAGGACTGTAGGCGATATGTTGCGAATAGTTCCAAAATTGTTACGGTACTCTCGACGTGGTAGTGATTTTTCCCGCTTTTTTGCTATCTAAACCAGAGTTCAAACGTGTACTGAAAACCTAAGGTATAGTTTTCTTTAAATCGGTGTAAGGTTTGAACCCGGTTGTTATTTTGTCATCGGGCTTGAATGAGGAAGATTGGAAGCAATCGGTCGGTATAATCGAAGATTTTACTAATTGTTCTTTCGAAGGTACGCGATTTGCTGACTGTAGTTTTCGTAAGGTTGATTGAGGTTTTGATCTTGATTTAAGCTAAATAATGATTGAAAAATGGGGATAAAAGATTGAGAAAACATGGGGGACTAGTTTCAGGTTCGAATCCTGGGCACTGGCATTCTACAAAAGTTTGGATTAATTAAATGAAGAAACTGTGGACCATCTGTCAGAATTTCCCTTGAAGGTAAGATATGCCTCTTCCTACTTTTGACGGGTTTTATGGTCATTTTTTGTTATTTAACAAAATATATAATTAAAAACATGACAGAAAATCTCTGATGAGGCACACAAAATAAGTTTCAGGTTTGTTTCCGGTGTCTATTAAGTCAACATAGTGGGAGATTAAAGAAATCAAGAGAAATTATTGTAGAGAATCAACTAGGCATGGTGGGCGGGGTTCAGGTTTGGTATCTGGAGTCTATTTATTTTATCAGAGAGGAAATGTTTAAAAATCAGTTGGAATAATTGGGAAGAATATAGCAGGCATTTTGTTCAAGGTAGAAGATTGCCCTGCTTTAAGTTCAGTTGATTTAATTGAATGTTTGAAGTTAATTTTTTGCTCAAACATAGTGAACAAATCTAAGAGAGCAATAACTAATCTGTTATATGGTTTGGATTGGTTTGTTACTTAGCCACTGGGGCTGGAGCACTGAAGTTTGAGATTTCAGTTGAAAAACACTGAAAAAAGTTATCAGGTGTTCTGTTGGAAATGAGTGTCACACAGAGGCGTCCAGTCCACAGGGGGCACTCTTCTGAAAGGAGTGAGAATGAGGT